>CABHPQ010102526.1:468-13660 GCA_902168405.1 Peromyscus aztecus
GGATCTCTGTGAGTTCGAGGCCAGCCTGGTCTACAGAGTGAGATCCAGGACAGGCACCAAAACTACACAGAGATACCCTGTCTCAGAAAACCAAAAACCAAAAACCAAACCAAAACAAAACAAAACAAAAAACCCAAAAGTTGTCTGGTGGTTTTCCAAGATGCACTCTTAGCTTTGGGGATGAGGGAAATGCTAATACAGGTAAACTCGGGGCCAAAAGCACTCTGGTCGTAAGCAAGTACAGTTCACCGGTGTCCGTGTGGGTGTGTGCCGCACGGGTTCCGTGCCTGAAAGAGGAGGGTGTTGTGTCCCCGGAGCTGGAGCTGCAGGGAGTTATAAGCTGACTGACATAGGTGTGACTCGGATTCACACTTGGACCCTCTGCAGGATCAACAGTGACTCTGAACCAACCGCTGGGCATCTCCCCAGCCCGCACTTGCTGCTTTGAACATCCTATTTGAGATGTTCTATGTTGAGATGGGAAAACACACGTTATCTCTGCGGGCAGTTTTGACTTTGTCGGCTGTGTTGAAGTTTCTTGACTCATAGCAAGAAAGACAAGATCTTAGGCTGACGGGCTGCTTTCTCTTCCATGTCCCCTGCGTTTTTTTAAAGTCTTTCTGTCTTGCCCCAGATTACTATTGCAGGTTATGCTGCAATGTGTTCTGTGCCCCAGGCCAGCTTCAAACTTGTGATCCTCCCGCCTCAGAGTCCAGAGTGTTGGGTTAACTGCTACACTCAGCTCACTGTGCATTTTGTTTTTGTTGTGTTTGTTTTGAGACAGGGTATCGCGTAGCTCAGGCTGGCCTTAGACTTCCTGTATAACCACAAATGACCTTGAACTCCTGATCCTTTTGCCGCCTCCTCACAAGTACCCAGATTGCAGATTTGCTCTGCCATGCCCAGTTTATATTGTTGGGAATTGAACCCAGGGCTAAGTGAGTACTGAACTCACTCAGCTACATCCCCAATCCCAAGTGTCCGTGTTAAATTAGGCTCTAGGTTGTTTTCTGGACCCTGGCTCCTCCCTCCTTGTGCGTGCTTTTGAGTCAGCAACAGCCAGGGTCAGTGTTGATTTACTGGCCTCAAGTCCTTATCACCCACTGAGACCATCCGCTCTCCAGCTCCCCCCCCCCCCCCCCCCCCCCGCCCCCTTGTGTTTTGAGACATATTCTCTCACTGGCCTAGCACACAGCTGCCAATTTGGCTAAGCTGGCTGGCCAGGGAGCACCCAGGGGTCCGGCAGACTCCACCTCTTCAGTGCTGAGATTTTTCAGTTTCTGCTGCCATGCCTAGTAATCAGAGGGGAGTTTCTGTCCCACCAGCAACTCCCAAATACCCAGCAGCCACTTCCCAAATTATCACACAGAGGCTTGTATTAATTATAATTGTTTGGCCCATGGCTCAGGTTTATTATTAACTATCTCTTATGTTTAAATCAACCTATTCCTATTCATCTATTTATTGCCACATGGTCCATGGCTTACAGGTCCTCCAGCATCCTGCTTCTTGGGCAGCTCTCGGCATCTATCCCAACCCCTCCCCTCTTCCTCTGAGTTCTAGTTTGATTCTTCCACCTAACCTTATCCTGTCTTGTCATAGGCCAAAGCAGCTTTATTATCAACCAATGAGAGGAATACATATTCACAGTGTACAGAAGGATTATCCCACAGCAATGCCTGGCTTTTTATACATTGGTTCTGAAGCATTTTACCAACTGAGCCATTTCTCCAGCCTTACTCTAACTTTATAGTGCCCTCAGGGATTGTCTCTCTGCTAGCCTATTTGGTTTATTTGCTTATTTACAGTGCTGGATATAAAACTCAGAACCTTGCCCATGCTAGGCAAGGGGTTTACTACCAAGCCACACCCTGGCCCTTTGGCTTGTTCACATCTCAACTTCAGAGTACATTGTGTATCCCAAGAAGAGCCGGAGAGTGGAGCCATTGGCTGAGTACTTGCTTACCTGGACATATTATGCTTCTCTTGTTTGCACAGTGGGGTCATCAGTGGGATCACAGTCTGCCATCTGTGAGGGAAGACAGAAACACATCTTTTTAATGCTGTTGTTTGTTTGTTTGTTTGAGACAGCATCTCCATTAGTTACTTTTATTAGTTGTGGTGTCAAAACTCTTGACAGAAGTAACTTAAGGGAGGAAAGGTTTACTTTGGCTCTCAGTCAAGGGATGTAGTCCATGGGGGAAAACATGGCGTCAAACATCTGAGGATGTATGCCAAATTGCATCGGAAGTCAGGAGGCAGAGAGAGAGATGGATGCTGGTACTTAACTTGCTTTCTCCTTTGTATTCAGTCCAGGACCCCGGCCATGGAGCCATCCACATTTAAGGTAGATCTTCCAACCTCAATTAATCCAATCTAGAAAGTCCTTTACAGTCACGTCCTGATGTGTCTCCTGGGTGAGTCCAGACCCTGTCAAAGTGACAACCAATAGCAACCATCACGGTCTTGATGTGTATGTAGCCCAGGTTGAACTGGGTTCTCTGGCCCTAGCCTCCCAGCTGCTAGGATTACAGGTGTACTACTGCACCTAGCTCTGAGAGCCTGTGTTTCTGCAACTTCCGGGTGACACAATTCCTCTCTCCCTCTTAGTCCCCAAGTTAGAGGAGAACACAGTTGTACCAATGGGAGCTTAAGACATTGAAAGCTCCAGTGGCCTTGGCCAATGTACTGAGGTTTTCCTTCGCTGCCCTTGAACCGGAGGAGCGCCCACAGGTACGGCAGGAAGAGTAACAGATGCTTGGTCCAAACACAGTGATGGCTTCATTTCTTTCTTGTGCCCCTTGGGAGTTCTGTGCTGTGAACCCAGAGGCTAACAAGATTACATGAATGCTTAACAAAGTGGAATTTTTTTCATCGGCACCATCTCTCCGGCCAGGCAGATTTCCTAGTTCTAAATGAGAGTGGAATTGCTGCCATCACAGGCGGTGATTGCTAAAGAGGACCCCGGAAGGGCTAACTCAATACAGCCGCGGCGCACTACAAGCTATGGGGATTTGGGCTCCTCTTAGGTATCTTCGCCTTGTTCCAGAATGGAGGCGGCTCACAGAGATGCATATTGAATTGGGAGGCACAATTAAATGATTATGTAAATAGGTGGACAAAGACAATAAGCAAAGAGAAAACAAAGACCCGGGAAGCCAGGAATGGTGTTGGTTGGAAGTAGACTCTGGGATAACTGGGAGCTTTCTCTTTCTGCCAGCACAGAGAATGAGGGAGCTCCTGCTGCAGATTCACCGTTTAGGAAGTAAAATCCCAGGCCCAGGATCACTGCAGAACACAGCTCTCCCTTCCGAGAGAGTAAGAGAAGTTTAATCTGAGGCAAACACATGCGACTGTGGCTTAGGCATGTGGAGTCTACTTGCCCTGAATAACATGTTCCTCTGTGGAACGGTTGCATGGGTTTCTATCACACAGGACAAAAGAAAGTTATAAATCAAGGCATTTTCTAAAGATATTTGTGAGAACATCAATCAGTGAGGCAGGTGGCAGCAAAACTGGGAAGTCTCTGCTAAAACCTCAGATGCTATCTGTTGATCTTTAAAAATTTTGTTTATTATTATTATTATGATGATGATGATGACTGTGTGTGTGTGTGTATTTGTATTCATGTGTGTCTATGAGTCATGGCACACATGCGGAGGTCAGAGGATAACTTTGTGGAATTGATTCTTCCTTCTACCTTTACTTGGGCAGTGGGGGTCAGACACTGGTCCCCAGGCTTTCGTGGCCATGGCCTCTACTGGTTGAGCTTCCTAACTGGCACATCTGATGGTATTCTTAGCTTATGGGTTGGTGGAAGATAAGGGTCCACTAAGAGAATGCTTTCCAAAGACTTAGCTGGTGGTTGAAAGACTATTCAAGGGGGCTGAAGAGAGCCCGAAATAATTGGACTCTGGACCTCCAACATTCCAACTTTGCACAACCACAAAGTCCTAATTAGCCATTCAGCCTTGTAGGATCTTTAGCATAAGTGTGACTTTTTTTTTTTTTCCTCCCCTGGGAACTTCAGGTTACAAGAGTCACAGTAGTTTCTGATTCTGGAGACAGAGAAAAATGCCCTGCGTGAATTCTCCACGTGGAGGGCAGAACACAACAGCTGTGTCCCAAGTTTCCCTCTGGGTCACCTGGCGGGGAGTCTGACAGGGCTGCCTCTGTGGCATTTGTCAGGGCAGAGAGATGTGCCAGCCAGCTCTTCGTGGTTGTGACAGAATGCTTGAGGTGGACATCTTGAAAGGGGGCGACTTACTTCGGCTCATGGCTTCAGAGTGTTCAACCTATGGCTGGTCGGACTCATTCTTTTGAGCCCCTGGCAAACGTTGTGATAGGGAGGGCTTGATGGAGTCCAACTGCACTTCTTGTGATGCCTGTAGGTAAGTTTGAGGAAGAAGAGAGAAAGGGGCAGAGAGAGAGAGAGAGAGAGAGAGAGAGAGAGAGAGAGAGAGAGAGAGAGAGAGAGAGGAGAGACAGACACAGAGAAAGAAAGCAAAAGACACGGAGAGAAAGAAAAAAAAAACCACAACACACACACACAGGAGGGGGTGGTGGGGGGAGAGAGGGAGAAGGGAGAAAGTGAGCACATGAGAATCACGGTATACTCTTCAAAAGCACCCTTCCCCCCATAACCTAACTTCCTCCTGTCTGCTAGGAGCCACCTCCTCAGGTTTCCACCACCAACCAATCATGTCATAGGTAGGGACCAGGTTTTGCAGGGGGTGGGGGTGATGTTTAAGGTTCACATCCACAGCAAGGGATGATTGGGGAGAGTTTGATCCCTAAATATTCTCTGCAGATTTGAGTTATTCTTTTGCAGGTACAGAGGTGTTTATGCCTACAGAAGTATGTGCAGGTGTGTGTGCATGCATGCACGTATGTGAACGTGCATGGGGAGGCCAGAGGACAGTCTCACATGTCATTCCTCGGGTGTTGTGTACCCATCCCTTGAGATACAGGGTCTCTCTCTCTCACTGGCTTGGAGCTTGTCTAGTAGCCTGGGCTGTCTGGTCAACTGCCCCAAAGGATCTGCCTGTCTCTGCCTCCCCAGCTCTGGAATTGCAAGTGTACACTTCCACACCTGGCTCTGTGTGTGTGTGTGTGTGTGTGTGTGTGTGTGTGTGTGTGTGTGTGTGTGTATGTAGTATTTCCACATGCATGTTTGCAGTTTTGTATGCCTCTGGTCACATATGCTGAGGCCAGAGGAGGATACTTGGTGTCTTGTTCTACACCTCCACCTCATTCCCTTGAGGCAGAGTCTCTCCCTGAACTTAGAGCGAGGCTGATGACCAGCAAGTCCCAGGGATCCTCCTGTCTTTATGTTCCATGTTACTGGGGTTATAGACATGTGCACAGCCACCTTTGGCTTTTTAAGTGGGTGCTGTGGATTTGAACTTGGGTCTTCATTGCTTGTACAAGTGCCTTTCCTCACTGAGCCATCTTGGACACTTTGCTGATGGAGTTAATTCCTCAGCACTAGGTCAGAATTAATCTTTTTTTTTTTTTAAAGATTATTTATTATGTATACAGCATGTATGACTGCAGGCCAGAAGAGGGCACCAGATCTCATTACAGGTGGTTGTGAGCCACCATGTGGTTGCTGGGAATTGAACTCAGGACCTCTGGAAGAGCAGCCAGTGCTCTTAACCTCTGAGCCATCTCTCCAGCCCCCCCACCCCAGAATTAATCTTAATGAGAACTCAGATTACCTGTGCCAGGCTGTCTGTCCAGGGTGACCCAGAGGAATGGTCTCAGAGGTTGCTGTAATATTTTGATGTATGTATGTGTGCTCATGCATGTATATGAACACATATATGTGTGCCAGGGGTATGGTGAAGAATTGGGGTGCACTGATCAGGCAGGTATTTTAAGCCATACATTTTTACTGTGTCATTTTTTCCTCATTGAGGGTTGTAATCAGCTATTGCTTGAGGGGCTGGAGAGAGATCTCAGTGGTTAAGAATGCTTACTACTCTTGCAGAGGACCTGAATTCAGTTCCCAGCACCCATGTCAGGCAGCTCACATCTTTTTGTAACTCCAGCTCCAGGAATCTAGTGCCATCTTCTGGACTCCATGGGCACTGCACACACATGTGCACATACACCCACACAGACACATAATTTAAAATAAAATAAATCTTGCTAGGTGTGGTGGTGCATGCGTTTAATCCCTGCACCCAGGAAGCAGAGGTAGGCAGATCTCTGTGAGTTCTAGGCCTGCATAGTCTACATTGAGGCCAGCCAGGGTAACATAGTGAGATAATATAATAACAACCTATATTATAACCTATAACTCTATAATTTTAAAAATTAAAAATATAAAACAAACTTTAAATAAAGGTATTACTTGAAGAAAGGGATCCCTGTTACTGCTAATAGATTTTGAGTTATTGTTCATATAGAGGGACTTAGCTCCATAGGTAAGTGTGCTTACCCAGCAGTGTGAGCGCCAAGCAATGGATTCTGAGGTAATTCTTCCTGACAGAATCTGGAGGACAGTTGCCCAGGACTGCTGGTTGGATACGGCCCCATATGCTTTAACAGTTGGTGGAGAAGGAGGTGGTACTAGAGTTGGGTTATGCAAACTGAAGAGGTGACCAGAACACCTTCTGGAACAGGAGGCTGTTTGGGGCGCAGCCAGCACCAGGTTCCCTCCTGAGTGCTAGCATCCCAGATGAAATGCAGGCCCCCGACTGCATCCATTTTGATTGGTTGTGGCCTATGCTCTGCAGGTTGTTGGCTGTAGCAGGCTGAGAAATTCCTCTCGAACATTTGGGTCCCTTGGGTTAGGGGATGCAGCTCAGTTTGTAGGGCATTTGCCTAATGTGAACAATGCCTTGGGTTTGTTTCCCAGAACCACACAAACCAGGTGTGGTGGGGGCATGCCTGTATGTAATCCCAAGTACTCAGGAGGTTGAGGGTGATGGATCAGGAAATCAAGGCATTCCTTGGCTACATAGGAAGTTCAGGGCCAACCTGGGCTATATGAGACATTGCCTCAAGAAAGAACAAAACAAGAGAGAATTAGAATCTGATTAAATTTTAAACATTTATTTACTTATCCGTTTATTTGTGTGTGTGTGTGTGTGTGTGTGTGTGTGTGTGTGTGTGTGTCATGACGTGTGTGTGGAGGTCAGATGACAACTTGGGAGAGCCTGTTCTCTCTTTTCACCACGTGGGTACCAGGGATCAAACCCAGGCCAGTGCCAAGTGCCTTTACCTGCTGAGTTAGCTCAACAGTCTATATCTTCTTGCTGTCTGTCTGTCTGTCTGTCTCTGTCTCTCTCTCTCTCTCTTTCTTTCTTTCCCTTCCTTCCTTCCTTCCTTCCTTCCTTCTGCACACAGCAATTTTGTTTTGATCCCTGGACTTTGTGGATTGGGGCTATGTTGTGCAGACTCTGGGTTCTGCGGGGTGTGTCTGGGCAGTATTGATTCACATATTGGGTTTCCTTGAGTGGCCAGTTTACCTGGCCAGGTGGTCCATTCCCTTGGGCCCCCGATAGGCTGTTTAGAGCTTGCCTAGTTTATAGACTTATCAGCAAAGTTGGCTCCTCTAACGAATGCATATCCGTCTTCTGCAGCTCTCTCTTTTTGTTACCAGAGTCGTGAGAGACAGAGTCAGGACTCCATCAGCCATAAAGAGTTGAGCTCCCCACTGGACCTCAGTAGGTCAATTTAACAAACAAGTCATGGTGAAAAGCAGAGAAGGGAAGATTTATTCAATGTGGACACACTGGGAAGAGGAACAAAGAGGTCCAGGGACACCTCTCTCCCACCTCCCCAAGTCCATCTTTGGGATCCTGACATGAGATTTCAGTTTAAAGAACAAGACAATGGTTAAGAGTGCTCTTGTAGAGGACCTGAGTTTGGTTCCTAGTACCCACATCAGGCAGTTCACAGTCATCTGTAACTCCAGCTCCAGAGGATACAACGCCCTCTTCTGGCCTCTTCTGGTACCTGCATTCACATGTGCACATAACCATATACAGACACACATTAAATTGAGAGAGAGAGAGAGAGAGAGAGAGAGAGAGAGAGAGAGAGAGAGAGGAGAGAGAAATGTACGGAGCTAAACAGTCCTGCTCAAACTGTGGTCCCATCAAAGTCTCAGCTCCAGTTTCTCCTGCAAGGTGTTCTGACAAGTGAGAGAACTCTGTGACATCTCCTTCTGGGAGATGAATTACCCCTTCTGGCTGGAGAATGAAACTCTCGGAGAAATTGAAAATTGGGGGTGGGGCAATTGCCTTAATAATCTGCTAGCGAAGAGGAAGGATACGTGTCTCTAGGGTATTTTTATTGCTGTGGCTGGGGAGGTGGCTAGGTGGATAAAGTACTTGTATGGAGACTAGAGCTCAGATCCTGAGAATGTACATAAATGACAGGTCGGTGCTCTGCCCCACCTATCACTCCAGCACTTGGAAGGCAGAGGTAGGGGGTTCCCCGGAACAAGCTGGCTAGCTAGGCTGGTAGAATTTGGCAGTTCTGGGTTTACTATAGGTCTGGGGTCATTCAGATATTCACCATTCTGACAGTAAATAAATTTTAATAAATAAGAGGATTTATTAAATATTGGTCAGGACCGTAGATACTGGCCAGGTCCATACCCAAGACTCACGCTCAGAACATGGCTCTGAATTACATCAGTCAGGGGCTATATAAAGGCAAAACTCACAAGGCTATGTGCTTCCTGTTTTTGTGCAATCAGAGGCAAGCACAATCCTGACGTACTGCCTGCCTACATGTAATCAAACCCACATCCTTTGGGGCAATCAAGCTTGTTTACAGAAGTGGAACCACATGATGCCGGTAAGCCACGAGCCACGTGGCAAGGTATAAATTTATAGAAATGGGTTAGTTTAAGATATGAAAACAGTTAGCAAGAAGCCTGCCACGGCCATACAGTTTATAAGTGATATAAGCATCTGAGTGATTGTTTCATACGTGGGTTGTGGGACTGTGGGGCTTGGTGGAACCACTCCAGCAACAGTCCCCACTATTCCAGGAAGTTATCTGTCCTTGGTCAAGGGGGGCCTACAGGTTAGAGGCATTCTGGTTTTAGAGATCTCTTAAGCACAGCGATTTAAACTTACAGCATCACGTTATCCATCACAGGCTCAAGTGAGAGACCCTGCTTCAGTGAATACGATGGAGGGCTAGGAAGATGGCTCAGTGGGTGAAAATGCTTGCTGCCGAGCCCGATGTCCTGAGTTCGATCCCCAGGACCCACATGGTGGAAGGAGAGAAATACTCCACCAAGTTGTCCTCTGACCTTCACACATGAGCCAGACTCATGCATGTGCATGCTTTCCCTTTCACACGCGATAAATAAATGTTTAAAGAATAGAATAAGCATGTAAATAAGCAAATCAAGAACGTGAAGAGCAATTGTGGAAGACAATGAGTGTTAACCGTGGGCCTCAGCGTGCACGTGCACACACACCTGTGTCTACATACATGTGAACATACACATACACTGTGGGGTGGGGGTGGAGTGGGGAGACTGTCATCAATTCCTGCCAAGATGGTGACAGTTCCTAGCATGTCACCTCACTTTCTAGTTTCTGGTGTTGTTTTCAACTCTGAATTCTTTTAAAAACAGATTTATTTTATTTTAGTCTCTCTCTCTCTCCCTCTCTCTCTCTTTCTCTCTTTCTCTCTCTCTTTCTCTCTCTTTGTGTGTGTGTGTGTGTGTGTGTGTGTGTGCGTGCCTGTGTCTGTGTCTGTGTCTGTGTGCATGCACATACATGCACACACAGGCCTAAGGAGGCCAGAAAAGGATTTTGGGCCCTTTGGATCTGGAGTTCTAGGTGGTTGTAAACTCTGCATTTTTTTTTCTGTGAACCAAACTGGTTCTTTGCAAAAGCAGCAAGTGCTTTTAACTACTGAGCCACCTGCAGCTCCAGCTCTGAATTCTGATTGTCCAAAACCAGAATTCCCACTTCCCCCAGGCAAAAGTCATAGACCAGGACGCCCCTGAACAGTTACCACCCTCCTTTGTACACATCACCTCCCTCCATTTCCTCCCCCTTCTGGCCATACCTCTTTGACTCTGGGAACATTGTCTTTTATATACCGTGCAGAATTTATGGCTGCCATTTGCAGGAGAGTTGGTCAAATAGGAGCTATTATGATATTTTAAGGCTTGGCAAGTGATAATGAGATGAATGGATATGGTCATTTTAGATAGTGATAAATGCTTTGACAGGAGGGCGGAGTATGTGGAAGTTGTTTGCAGAAAGTTACCCTGGAACTCAGGGACTGGAAATTGCCAGTCTGAGACTGAGAGGTGAGAGAGGCCAGGCATGTGCAGAACTGAAACCTGAGAGACAGGAGATAGATGTGCTGGAAGGCTAGAGAGGCTGCCTATGCCCTTAACTGAGGTCTGGCAGACGACAGAGGCCTTGTGTGCCTTGAGCTGAGGCCTGGGAGATGGGAGAACCTAAGTATGTACTGAGTGGAGGCCTGGGAGGTAACAAAGTGTGCACTGGACCGAGTCCTGGGGGTTGAGAGAGGCTGGGTGTGTGCGTAGCTGAGACCTGGGAGGTTGGAGAGTCTGATTTTGGCTGTATGTGATCTGAAAGACAGGTGATGTGCATGGCTTGGACACAAATACCCCAGTAGATGCATACAATCCATGGATGCTGAGGTATTCATGAGCTGGTTGAAGCTATTCAGGGACCACACAGTGTGAACAGTGGATGGTATCAGAAGCTGCTGGGGTGGCAGGCAGGGAATGACAAATCGTGAGAGGGTTTTACTAAGGTACTGCTTCTGTTCTGTCTTATGCTTTAGTAAAAGGAAGGCTCTGCAGACAGCAAGATGAAAGCAGAAAGCTGAATGGTACCGTAGGAGGCAGCACAGACCCAAGGTAGTGATGAGCCTGCACAGTGTGCTGCAGTGTGAGCCGTGAACACCAGGGGTCAGTGCAGAGCACCACTGAGCACCATCGTAGAGCCCAAAGGCCAAGGTGAACTTGATCTAAGTAGCTGCTTAGAGACTGCTCACTGGGGTAACAAGGAATTCCCTAAAATCACCGGAGCTCAGTCCTGCAGGGTCCTCTCTGCACATGTGTGTATTCTACATGCTTGTGTACATGCTTGTGTAGGTATGTACACATGTATTTATGTGAGTGTGTACAGGTCAGAAACTGACATCGGGGGTTTTCTTCAATCCATTTACTTTAAGTAATTGTTTCCTTTATTACATTTCATTTATTTCTTGTGCATCGAGGGGCATGCATGTGCCACAGTGTGAATGTGGAGTTCAGGGGACAACTTGCAAGGAGTTGGGTCTCTCCTTCCATCATGTGGGTCCCAGGAATCAAGCTCAGGTTGTGAGGCTTGGAGGCAAGTGCCTTTACCTGGTGAACCGTCTCACCACTGTTCCAAATTATTTTGTAGACAGCGTCTCTCACTGGCTTGCTCTATCGAAGGTCTTGTGCAGGCAACTGCAGCTTCTGTGAACTCCTGTGTGGGGTAGTCCTGGGATGTTCAGAGAACATTGTTTTCAGCGGATCCTCCAGGACTTCCAGCTCTTAGAATCTTTCCACCTCCTCTTGCACGATGCTCCCTGGGCAGACTGACAGGATGGCTCAGTGGGTAAAGGTGATTGCTACCCAGGCTGGTGAGCTGGGTCCAGTCCCCAGGACTACATGGTGGAAGGAAAAAGAAGCAATTGTCACAAATTGTCCTCTGACTGCCACATGCATGTGGTGGCATGTGCCCCACCTACCCCAGGCACACAGTTAAATAAATATAATGTAAAAATTGGAAGAAAAAAACTTCATAGTGACAACTTGGGGACATAAAAACTTGAACTACTGGGAGTCCCATCCAGTAGGGCTGACTTGAAGATGTAGTCCCCACAGAAGGATCTTGTAGACTTGAGGGGGATTGTTGTGCAAGCGGAGAGCCAGGATGGGGAAGGTGCTCCCTCAGGGTGACTGTAGGGCTAACAACCCTGTGAGTACCATGTGAGTGTAGAGGCTACACCATTCTCCAGAGCCCCAGAGGGCGCCAGTCACCCCCACCTCCCAAAGCCCCTTCTCAAAGACCGGGAGCAGGGAAGCAGTGATAGGAGACCTGGGGCTCACTATGAATGTGCCTCTGGGTGCCAGGGCTCCATAGATGACCCTGACCCCTGATGCATGGATGAGCCCCACCCCAAGCATAGCTAATAAACAAGGGGCGTGAATGGCTTCTCCGTTCTCAAAGTCCCTGCCAAGTTGACACCAAGAATAATCGGCATTTAGAGACTAATTACACATCTGGATGAATCTGTTTCAGTCTACTGGATTGGACATAATCATATTAGAATATAATGAATACATTCAAACGCACAATGCCTGATTAAGTAGTCGCTCAGGCGCCAGAGAGGGTGAAAGAGGCTGGCTGGTAACCAAGGGACCTGCTGTGTGAGTGTTGGGATGGCGGCTGCACGCTCAAAATGGATTTCCTGGTCACTTTTGTTTTAGAGTCTCATTTGTTCTTGATGCCCTGACTCAGGTCGGGCCACACAAGCTCGGGGTGCTTTCCCCGGCTTCCTTTTCCTGTTGTTTGGGATGTAAAGAGGGAGTGGGGAGGTGGGCTATGGTGACACCGGTCTGTGATCCCAGCTCTGGGGATGCTGAAGCAGAAAGGTTGAGAACCAGCCTGAGCTACATAGAGTGTTCCAGGGCAGGATGAGTGAGCCACTGTCAGAGAAGGAGGAAGGGATAGTGACAGGGGAGAGGAGAAGAGAAGGAAACGGGGTGGGGTGAGGAAACAAAAATGTCTATTATCCCTGTTTAGTTAGGCCCCAGCTGAGAGTCCTCCAGCGATACTCAAATTGTCCCCTAGTTTCCTGGGGTAGGGTGGGGGTGCGAGGGGGGAATAGAAGACTTTGAGTCCTGGGAAACTCCAGGAAGCTAGCCCTCCTTCTGACAGCTAAACTGGTTGGTACCCAAAGTATGTTTTGGCTAAGGACACCTTCTTCCTGCTGACCTGCCCTGGGTCCAGGCATTGGCCTCAGTTCTCTGTGACATTCTGGTGCTGGGTAACCCTATATCAGCCCAGCCAGGAGCTTATCTGTGTACCAGCAGTGCAGGGGTTGACTGGACATGTCACCAGTTTGGGAGGAGGAGCTGAGGTCATCATCAGTGGTCAGATTCAGTAGAAGCAACCCCACTATGTAGACAGAAATA
>CABHPQ010102585.1:0-39264 GCA_902168405.1 Peromyscus aztecus
GATTTTGGAGAAGGTTCCATGGGGTGCTGAGAAGAAGGTATATTCTTTTTTGTTAGGATGGAATGTTCTGTAGATATCAATTAAGTCCATTTGGGTCATGACATCAGTTAAGTCCTTTATTTCTTTGTTAAGTTTCCATTTAGGAGATCTGTCCAGTGGTGAAAGTGGGGTGTTGAAGTCTCCCACTATTAATGTGTGGGGTTTTATATGTGGTTTAAGCTTTAGTAATGCTTCTTTTACATATGTGGGTGCCCTTGTGTTTGGGGCATAAATGTTCAGAATTGAAACTTCCTCTTGGTGGATCTTTCCTGTGATGAATATGTAATGCCCTTCTTGATCTCTTTTGATTGACTTTAGTTTGAAGTCTATTTTGTTGGATATCAGGATGGCTACACCCGCTTGTTTCTTACGACCGTTTGATTGGAAAGTCTTTTCCCAGCCTTTTATTCTTAGGTAGTGTCTGTCTTTGTATTTAAGGTGTGTTTCTTGTATGCAACAGAAAGATGGGTCCTGCTTTCGTATCCATTCTGTAAGTCTGTGTCTTTTTATAGGTGAATTAAGTCCATTGATATTAAGAGATATTAATGACCAGTGATTGTTCATTCCTGTTATTTTTTGGTGGTAGTGTGTCTGTACTTCTTATCTTTGGGGTTTACTGCTGTGGGGTTATCTATTGCCTGTGTTTTCGAGGGTGTATCTGACTTCTTTGGGCTGGAATTTTCCTTCTAGTGCTTTCTGTAGGGCTGGGTTTGTGGATAAGTATTGTTTAAATCTGGCTTTGTCTTGGAATGTCTTGTTTACTCCGTCTATGTTGATTGAAAGTTTTGCTGGGTATATTAGTCTAGGCTGGCATCCATGGTCTCTTAGTGTCTGCATTACATCTGTCCATGTTCTTCTGGCTTTCAAAGTCTCCATTGAGAAATCGGGTGTTATTCTGATGGGTTTGCCTTTATAGGTCACTTGGCCTTTTTTACAGCCCATTTCTTAATTGGACTGTTGGGCATTTTGATGTCTAATTTCTTGAGGTATTTATATATTCTAGAGACCAGCTCTCTGTCAGATGTGGGGTTGGTGAAGACCTTTTCCAATTCTGTAGGCTTTGTCTTTGTCTTGTTGACCGCGTCCTTTGCTCTACAAAAACTTCTTAGTTTCAAGAGGTCCCATTGATTGATTGTTTCTCTCAGTGTCTGTGCTTCTGGTGTTATATTTAGCAAGTGATCTCCTATGTCAATGCATTTAAGACTACTTCCTACTTTCTCTTCTATCAGGTTCAGAATAACTAGATTTATGTTGAGGTCTTTGATCCACTTGGACTTAAGTTTTGTGCACAGTAACAGGTATGGATCTATTTGCACAAGAACTTTAAGTCCCTGAAAAAGAAATTGAAGAAGATGTCAGAAAGTGGAAGGATCTCCCATGCTCATGGATAGGAAGGATTAACATAGTAAAAATGGCAATCTTACCAAAAGTAATCTACAGATTCAATGCAATCCCCATCAAAATCCTAACACAATTCTTCACAGACCTGGAAAGAACAATACTCAACTTCATATGGAAAAACAAAAAACCCAGGATAGCCAAAAGAATCCTGTACAATAAAATAACCTCTGGAGGCATCATGATCCCTGACCTCAAGCTCTACTATAGAGCTACAGTAATAAAAACAGCTTGGTACTGGCATAAAATCCGACATGTGGATCAATGGAATCGAATTGAAGACCCTGACATTAATCCGCACACCTATGAATATATAATCTTTGACAAAGAAGCCAAAACTGTACAATGGAAAAAAGAAAGCATCTTCAACAAATGGTGCTGGCATAACTGAATGTCAACATTTAAAAGGCTGCAAATCGATCCATATCTGTCACCAAGCTTTCCCCCTTTTAAAACTGCTTTCGTTTGTTTGCTTTGCTTTGTATAAGTCTTCTAGGAATTTGCTTTGCTTAAATTGCTGTTCATGGAAAGTCAACTGTAGTACCTATAATCATTTGACAAAATCTCTTTGGTACCAGCAGAGGAAGGTACTGATCCCCTGGTTTTGGCCCAAAGTGAACTTTGTAGACAATTCTAGGGTCCTGCCTGTTGGGATGCTGGTTCATAAGCTAGTGACAGAGTTCTGTTGCTCAGTATCACTTGCTGTGAGGTTCCTGAGAATGTAATGAACACAAAGTCTTGACTCATTAGGAGCCTTTAGTAAATTGCACTCAAAGTCTTCTGCTTTAGTGACAGCCTTCTCTTCTTCACTTCCAGTCACCGACCCTTAGGTCTTCGTTTTTGATCTTCTGTCCCTTCAGCTCTGCATGTTGCTTGCTCTCAGCTTGTCCACGGTGTTGATGCCTTGTGTTTTACTGAACAAATGCATTTTAATTTCCTATGTTTTTGAATTGTCTTGGGAGAAGTTATGAATTTATCTTTCAAAGTGTACAGATCATTTAAGGTAAAATGTTCAGTGTCTTCAACCATGTAATTAACAATGCTATTCAATTTTAAGATATTTTTTCCCTCAGACCATATCTTTGAATGTAGTTTTCAGAACTTTTGCAGTTATGTGTCTTGTGAAAGGAAAAATTAATTATTTTCACAAATGTCACCCATGAAAAGGTAGTCACAGAGCACATGAGGATTTAATTAGGATTTTGTGTATTTCTTGCAACATATTTTATTTGTTATTCAGTTAAAAATATATTTTCATGTTACTTTGCACAGTCAAATTCTGTTGGAGATTTACTACAAATATGTAAAAAAGTGATTTCCAACTCTCATGAATAATTCAGAATTTCTTTTCACAAATCCATACAGGTTTTCTCTACAGAATTTGAAATTTCATATTAGAAGTAACCCTGTAGACTCTGATATCTCTAGAATGGTAAATTAGACATTTTAGAGTAGAGTTGCCCTGATGTATAAAGCTGAATATAATGCAGAACAATGCCATTATCAAGGGTGACTACAAATCATCTGAAATAAATAAAATGGTGCATAGAAGACGTGCTGTTACCCAAACAAAAGCATTCCTGAGAGTTTCAAGGGTTTTTCACAATGGAGTGTTAAATATAGCTAGAGTATATGGGGTATGATTTTGGTGAATGAAACTGACACAAATAAATTCAATAAAAAACATAAAATAGATTAGGTTAATGTTAAATTAAAGCATGCTTCACAGATTAAAGAGATAGTTCAAAACAGGAAAAAATGAATGAGCCTTTATCAAAGTTTAACAGAAAATAGGTTAAGAGTTAAGATTAAGACTATAAAATGGTAACAGATATCCATGGGCTGACTGGAATTCTACATTATCTAGTGAATATTTAATATTCCTCTTTATTTCACATTAGGGCTTAAATGTAGATTGTTTCTCACCAGTAGCAGCTACTATGTGTGAGGAGGGAACTACTTTCAATGCTGAATCTCTATTGCACAGTAACTCCACAGTTTCACATGAATGTGGGTCCCAGTAACCAGAAGGATGACGTTGATTGATTATCTTAATATGATAGTTGGTAAGGATCTAACACTCATTTTGAAAAACACTTCCCCTTTATTTATGTATCTTCTGGATCACAGATAAAACTCCAATTTACTGTGGAATGTGTAGGAGACAGTATTTGAAATTCATCTTCTAAACTATTGACAGTACCAGACAGGTACACGGCTAAAGGTGAGAGACTGGGACTTGAAATACTTCAATCTGAGTCACCAGAGCAGCTCATCTCATCAGGTGGGACCATAATTGCTATTATTCTAAGTGGTTAAAAAGGTCTATATTCTAAGCTATCCAGGCGTTGTCTCATTTCACCTTCACAGCTACCCCATGAGACAAGCTATCGTTTCCACCAGTTTATCAATTATTAATGTGAGCTTGGGAAATGACTGTTCCACATACACTGGGGCAGGGGTCAATACTATTAATGACACATTCGACTCTACATGTGGACTTTATTAACTGTTTATTTGGTAAAAGAAAAATGTTGTTATAGTTTTGGGAACCATTGTGTTAGTCATTTACACAGAATCTAACAAACTCATCAATATAAGTTACTTCAAAGGCATTTGAAATATTTTAAAACATATTTCTTTATAAAGTAGTATAAATAGTTATGTGTCCCTTATTTCTTAAACCTCTGTTTTTGATGCCATAGCATATTTTAACAAATGTAACATACTAACCAAGTTCTTATATAAGAGCAAATTAACAGGGCATAGAGTGAATATGGGTATAAATGAGGTGAGTCCTGCAGGTGTCCACATGGGAAAGTGAACCTGCAGAGATGAGAATGAAAACTTAATTCAGATTGACTTTGTTGATCTGGGTCTGACTTCGAGGAGTTTGATGACAGGAAGTTCATTGTCAGCATATTTAAAACACAGTAGAACTTGGGGAAAAGTTTCTAGGTAATCATTATTCCCATTCCAGTTTTCTGGGCAGCAATCATTCCAATTCCAGATACAAAATAAAGCTTATGGTGTGACTACATAGAAATGCCTTTGAAAAGTACACATGACCTTAATGGTGGGTTTTAGAGCGAAACAGCCTAGAACCTAGTATGGTCTCTTACCAAGATAGACTAGAGGTGAGCAGGCTATAAAATACATGCGGCATCACCCCTATGGATGGGTTATATTAACTGGAACTAGGACAGGAGAGTCAGCTATGAACATCCTGGGGCATTTGGGTGAGGTCTGACTCTATGGAAAAAGGTGGGTGAGGTATGTTGCCACAGATTACACAAAAGTCACCAGGTCATTAACAATTCCCACTTGCAGCTTTCTGGGTAAACAGGTATTTTATCTCCTCCATTGAAGAGAGGCCCCTATATGCTTTAACATTCCTAGTTTTCCTAGTGATCTGTGGGCAAAAAGACTTTGGAGAAGCAAATAGTTGAAATACAAATGTGTAAATATCCTGCTCCTCAAAATTTGAATCACAATCTCTCAAGCTTTCTTTTATTGAAATATCTTTAAATTTCAAATATTTAGCGCATTCTAAAATGTTGCTTAAACAAAATAAGCATCAATAATGTCATACCAGTGTGGTAAAGCATTAGGTTAACAGACAAGTGATTATACATAGAAAGACATTTTTTCTTGATCTGTGATGTACATCTGCTGTTTCTGTATAGACAATTAATGTCTAGCAAGGGTTAGTGTTGATGTAAGACAGTTAAGACAGTTTTCTGAAAATATAAAAAACAATCTGCAGGGGGACAAAGAAAATAATAATAAATAATATTATCAGGCACAATACCACCTCAGATAAACAACTTGTGGCCTCATAACAGGCTCAGGAAATCATCTTAAATAATTGCTTTATATACTGTCATTCTCAAATTGCTTCCACTTAAGTTAGTTAATTATTCTTTTGATGATGTGATACCTGAGTATAAAAAGCATTTTTAAACTTGGAAAGAAGTGTACAATGAAAAACAGAAAAGCTTAGAGAGCCAGATTCTCATAGGCTTTGGATTTATGTTCATTCTTTTGCTGTATTAGGACTCAGTAATGAAAAACGTATTAATGTGGTCAGAAAGGCTTCACTTAGGTCACTGGGTTGCAGTCTAGAAAATGAGATATCCATCACAAAACAGAAGAGAGGTGGCTATACCTTTTGATGGATGACTCTCTGGTCTTTAAATTCTTACCACCTTCATTCATAATTAACAATGATGGTGGAAATAGTTTAATAATGATAACAATATGTACAAAGCATATGTCAAGTACAAATAGATATTGAAAGTCTAATTTCTCTCACCATTTCTTGTCAATTGTTATAGTTTGAAGGTGAAATGTCTCTCTATAGGCTCATGTGTTTGAATATTTGGTTTGTAGCTAATAGTGGTGTTTAGGGAAATTATAGAAGGAACTGAGTCTCCCTTGAGGTGGTGAGTCACTGGATACTATCTACCCCTGTGGTTTCACAGCCCAGCCTCATTTCCTGTTGGCTCTCTGTTGCTTAACTGTTGACTAAATGTGAGCAGCATCTCATGCTCCTGCCCCCATGCCTCCCCTCCATGTTGTACACCTTCTTATGCTGTAAATGAAAAGAATCCCTCCCTTTATTACACTGCTTTTTCAGGCATTTTGTCAAAACAACAAAGAAAGTCACTAATATATTAAATGATGGAATTGAGAACAAGAAGGTGAGCTTATTCATATTATCCACTTGAGAAAGGTTGAGGTTAACACCTTTCTGACTTTCTTAAGTTTCAAATTACTGTTATTTGCAGTTCTGCTCAAATTGTGCAATCTATTGCTGTTACTGTGCGGGGCCGTTTTTTTTCATTTTGTGAGGCTTCAGTGACAACTTTATATGAAATAAAATATTGTGTGTAATTTATACACAATGAAATCGTCAAAATGGTATACACAACATGTTCCTTTACACAAACACTAATAATTGGGTGTCAACTACTGTGACAATGCTTTAGTTCATGACATACATCTTTAAATGAACTTTGCCTCACAATCATGTTGAGGATTTCTCATCGTCAAAAATACCAGACTGATAAATCCTAAATTCCTTCAAGTGTTTGTCATCCTTTACTCTTTCTTTATAGAAAGCATTTAAGTTATTTAGAACCATTATGACTGATAGGAAATCCAATTTTAGAGAAGTCATAATATGAGTCATAATATGACTTAAGATTTCCTGCTCTACAGGTAGGAACACAGCACAACTGTGAAAAATCTTGAAAGAATTTTGTGAAACAAGGACAGGGTATGCCCTGTTCTGTAAATTACATCTTTATGAATTCCATATCCAAATATTAACTATAGTTTTTTGCATAGAAGAGCCTTCAAACACTCGTTCCATATGAAGTACCTAACGCATCATGTTTGTGTCACTCTAATTCATAACTATGATGAGTCATTGTACATCAAGTGTATGTGTATAAACAGATGAGGAGACACATATATGCACATGTCCACTCACTTTGTAAGCATTTTTGACATTGTACTGTGAAACAGTCATAAGCTTATAAAAGTCATTAAAGGAT
The DNA here is from genome assembly GCA_902168405.1 of Peromyscus aztecus. Lineage (NCBI taxonomy): Eukaryota > Metazoa > Chordata > Mammalia > Rodentia > Cricetidae > Peromyscus > Peromyscus aztecus. Next base: position 6,999 of record CABHPQ010102585.1, read on the forward strand.
AACCACTAACACTTCCTCTCTTGCTCTTCCTTTCTCCTCTTCTTTTTTTTTTTCCTATTGTCTTTTGATGCTAGGGTTAACTGAAGCCCAAGTTCTCCTGCAATCCCCTATGAAATCTAGCATGGCTGCAAACATCATGTCAATTCTGTTGTCTAAGTCTCCAGAGTGCCGTGATCACAGGCATGTGTCAGTATTGTCTTCCCAATTACCAGATTTAACATTGGGTGTTCATTTCAATTTATGAATACCTGGCTGGGTAAAAATGTTGTAGACTGACTGACCAAATTTGGGACCATCTTATCCATATGTGAACCTAAGTGCAGTTCTACAAGCTATGATCTAGTATCCAAACATCTCTAACATTTAATGGCACAGAAATAGGATAAATCAGAAGGTATTAGATTAAAATCTAACTTATGGCCGTGAAAGTCAAAAGGCAAAAAACACCTCATTATAATTGTTCTGATAATATAAATAGATCGATCTTAAATTTATGTGTAGTATTTTTATGTTATTTGTTTTTCATTAGCAATGAACCATAATCCAGCATAAACCTTTCACAAAGACTATCACACTTTCATTTCGTATATGAATATACTATTAATATGCACTTATACACACCATACTAAATCATGAATCATGTTCTATTTTTTACTTTAAAGTTGTTAAAATTTCAACAGTCAGTTGTATTGATTTTCATGCTAAAATGGAATTGAACTTCTATGAATAAATAGTAAATTGAAATTCTACAAATCACTATGCTTTAAGAATTATAATATAGTTTCCAGTAAAACCAGACATTAGTCATAGACCAACGAGTTTTTGCTGAAAATTTACTCAACACTGATTTTAAACTATCGCATTCACTTATTCCATAAGCACATAAAAACCAATAAGCATTTATTCTAATTATGAGTTCTGCATGTTCTGAATTCTAACTGTAAACAACCAAAACCAGTCACCTTCCACAGACTGTTTATGACTACACACTCATAGAGGTAAAAACTGTACTTAGCAAAATGCCTAGAGTAGCAGAAAGAGCCCTGCAGAAGAGAGCCAAGGACACCCAGGGTCTTCCTAGGGACCCACAACAGAAAGTAAAACTGAAAGATACTGGCATTTTCTTCAGAGATTTCTGCATCTTACATTTTGATGTTTGGTTAGTGATATCATAACCTTGAAAAGCCTCTCAAGCATAGTCAGTCTTTTTTATTATGGCCCTTTGGTGACTAGAAAATTAAAGTTATTTGTAGTACCTCATGTTAAAAATGCTTCAGAGTGATACCGGTATATTTCCCTATAAAAAAGGCATTGAAATAAATGTTACCCTTGTGGGAGGTTCAAAGACTTGCTGACTAATTGCTGGGAATGTTAGAATAAATACTTAACCTCATGACAGTGTTAAAATCCTTGTTACATATTTTGTGGAGGTAAAGGCCTTAGTTCAATTGCTCTCAAGTAGTTGTGGGGTAACAAAGAGTGGCTATTACCCAGTGCAAACATCAATGCTCAGGAAGAGTTACATAGAAAACTGTCAAAAAGTCTTTATATACAAATACAACTGTGTTCAGGACAAATTTTAAACATCATCTTTGACTCATGGTGCATCTGCCTAACAAAGAGTATCAAGTTATTGGCATAAATCAACATTTCCTTGCAGTGAACTGTTTTAATGAGGTAGATTTGGTTTCTCACTGGGAGTTTAAGTCCTTTCAGGTTAATGGATTAAAAATTTGTATTGGAGGAAACTCATTCTTTTGTGCACTATTATTCTAATAATATTAGCAAAATAAATAATAAGTGTAAACTAAATTTTGATCTTACTGATTAAACAAAAAGCCTGAATTTTCCTCAGGATTCAAATCTACTGCATTCTTAAGTCCTTAAGGGATCTTATCCTCTCCAGGTCGTTTCGGCATCACTTAGTGAATCTCTCAGTATAGCAGTAAAAAGGTTTATATACAATTAACCTAGTTAAAAGAACTTAATTTCTATTGGCCACCTTTGTATTAAACCCTACAGACAACTGTCTTTTACTTACATAAATTACAACATTGCCGAGATTAAAAACAATCATAATGTGCAAAACCAATCAAGGTGTAAACTACACATGAACATGTGAACCTAAGTGCAGTTCTATAAGCTGTGACATTGTATCCAAACATCTTTAACATTTGATGGCACAGAAACAGGATAAATCAGAAGCTATTATGTTTTAATGTTAGGAATTTTATATCATTAAGCATTCTAGCATTATTTGATGGAATTTTTACCTTTTAGAATTTAACAATGGAAAAATGTGTAACACAATACTTGATTCCAGGGCCAGTTAACAAAACACTTTGCTTGTTTTGTGCAGTGGCTCTGAAATCCTTTTAATAGTCTAGTAAATTACTGATGTACTGGGACTTGGAAAAGGAATTCAAGCTTTTATATTATTAGGTAATTTTATTGTTAAATCATTTTTTTGTTTGATTTTGTTTTAAGTTTGACCAGTTGTTGCTTGATGATGATATAACAGCCAAATCTAAAAATCCTAACTGTTATTCTCAGAATAAATAAGAAGGGATGAAGAGTTTGATAAAATGAATCAGGCTTATAAATTCTCAATTCATTCGCTATTCTCAGAGTGCTTGATGAACATCTCTAAATATCAAAATGCCTTTTTTTAAAGTCTAAAATAGCTATAAATTCAGACTTGTCTACTATTGCTTTTATCTTTAGATGTACAAGCTTCAGCTCTTTCTTGGATACACATAAGTTGGAAGCCTAAATGAACCTATCAATTTAGAACATTTATAATTTTAAAATTTAAGCTTCAACTTCTTCTTGGATACAAAATAATAACTGTAAACCAAATATTCTTAGAAATTGCTATACTATTTCAAAAGCAAGATACAATAATTATATTAATTTATTTGGGAATGCATTGAATGCCTTTTTCATAGTTACTTCAAGGTTTTAAAACACTAAATATTGATATTAGGTCTAAAAGACAACACAAATAGCTATTAATAGATCCATGTCACTTGCACTTTCAGACAAACACACAGCATAAAACCTAAAGAACTTTCAAGGTGAGAAGTGAAGATAAAAGCACATTGATCATAGAGATTTGAAGCCATCAAGATTGACTACAATATGACATGACTATGTGTGGAAGTTAGAGTGGACAGACCATATCAGTAGATCCTTAATTTCAGATAATAGGTTGAGATAACTGGACTCAAGGTGTATAGAGGGTCCAGGTAAGTATAAGTTAGTTGCAGCATTAAAGTTTTCCTACCGAAAATATATACATCACAAACAATGACATTTTAAGGAGACTCGGATTCAAGATGTGGTTTTCTTTGTAATATGGCAGTACTTGGAGGGATATATTGGAGAAGAAATGGTTGGAAGCTACAGCAGGTACATAAGAAAATATTGATGTAGTCCAGAGAAAGAGGCTTTGACCTTTAAGAAGGATAGTGATAATAATGATGAAGAGGTAAGAAAAGAATTTAAAAGTATTCAGAAGAATCAATTGGTAACTGAATTGGCTACATGATGGAGAAAGAGGAGTAAAGGGCATGTATTCTTGAGTTTCTCATTTGAGTGACTGTACGCATTGTACATTATCAACCTGGAGGCAGATCAAGGGTAGGCTGATGTAGAAGGATGTGAAAGGGATCTGGGCAGGATGCCTTTATTGTTCATTGCATTTTATAAAAACTTGACCCTTTTTACATTAGTACATGTTCGATGTCAAATATTGTGACTAAAGATATAATCTTGGTAACATTTAAATGTAGACTGTGCATTCTCAACTAAATGAGTACAATTGTTATATCTTTGAGATATCATGACATTTTCTAAGAATGTCTAGTTTGCAGTTACTAATTATTGTAACCAATAAGTTGGCACCCTTAAATGAGCGTATCAATTTAAAATTATTTACCCAGAATGACTGAAAATGTGCACAACCCAGCTTAATCTTTTTAATTCAGTAAGACCATCACTTAGTCATTTTCTGGAATGCCAAATAAAACGAAGATCTCATCTTAATTCACTGAATGTAATTTCAAATGAAACCACACTGTGATAGACACAGAAGCACACTATTAATAATGTTTAGGTTTATCTATTTTCACATGAGAGCATGCTGTTCTCTGCACTGGAATATGGCACATAAAATGAGCCTTTCTTGTGTACAACTTAAGGCATTCATTCATTCTGAGTAATCACATATCCATTGCTACAGACCCTCTGAAATCAATATTCTGTTATACGTGACTTTCTTGTGTTAAAGTACTTCATCTTATTCATCCCTGTTAATTAGAAAATTATATTCATTGAGTTGTAGCTAAAACACTAGACATTTTCTTTTCATCTTGTATTTTCAATTGAAATTTAATAGTTCCCAAGGTAAGTTTTAACATGTTTTCATAAAGTATTTATGATTTTCTATTTCTACAGTCGGTGGGTTTTCAATTTCATTGTCTCCTCTCTCTTTGGCTTCATAAAGAGTAAAGTCTCCTCTAATATTTGTTAGCTGCTTCTGACTATATCTTCCAGACAACTGACATTTTTTTTTTAATGTGGAGGTCTTGCTTTTCAGAACTTAAAGGTAATAGAGCTTTTATTGATAGAATAATGGGGGTTACATATAATCTTCCACCCCTGTTCAGACGCTATTCAAATTAAATAGCTCTCCCACAGGCAGTTAATATGCCTGCTGAAGTGTTAGCAGTCACAGCTTTAGCAAAGAGCCTTCCTTTTCAGGTCTCAGAATACCCTGTAGGGAAGGTGTTGATATAGAAAAGAAAAACTTGTTTTAGTTCAAAGAAATACCCTCAATTCATGTAGAGCTTCTTTCCTCTAGTTGAGTGACACATTGTAGGAAACATGAATTAGAAGTCAAATAACTCACTGCTCTTCTCTGTCGTGTCACAGTCTTATTGCTTCAGGTTATGAGAAGTCACCCAAACAATTACCTGTCTCTCCCTACGCATGTACAAATAGAGAAATAGTTCTCGTCAAGAAAGTAGAGAAAATCTGAAAGAAGTTTATCTTTATTAAATTTCAACAATGTAATAAATCACTCACTAAAATGGAATTTTTAAAGAAACTGAATAAACAATTTTTTCTTTATTAAGCATTATTGATAACATTTTTTTGACCTAGGAGTCATGTTGGGAGCACATAATTCTGCGTAGGCATATAACCCTTCTCCCCTTCACAAAGGTTATAAATCTAAAAAGAGAAAAATCAAACTATTCAGAATTACCAAGGAACATGGCTTCTAGAACATGCAGACTTTCTTTAGTAAGCATTCCTTCCCCTTCAAATGTAGTTCAAAAATAACTTCTTTGGGGGAATCTATTTCCGAATCTCCCTCTTGCCACCAGGGGTTTAGTCCCACAAGGGGTAGCAGTTCTCTTTTAGATCCACACTCTCTTTGCATATATCTTTCATGTAAACACTACTTCCTAACCTAATTCTATTATTAGGGTTGCAGAGAATCCTAGGGATCAATGAAATAATATAAGCTAAATATTATCCGTGGTGAAATAGTATCACATTTTTTTTATTTTTTATTGCTACATTCAGATAGCAAGGACAAGAACTAAAAAGTTACAGTTCTAAAGAATAATTTATACCTAAAAATGACAGTGTTTAAAATCTAGTTTAGAAATCACACGACAGAAATTCCTGGTTAAGTAGTTCTGGGTGATTGAGAGTCAGAAGCAACAACAATAGTGCTGATCCCAGTAAACTTGTTACATAATACATGCTTCATTTAGAATAAAGAGTAAATTAGTATCGATAAGTAGCAAAATAGGAGTGGAAGCTATGGTTGAAATGAGACAAAAGAACATTTACAGAAGTAAGATAATGCTGAGTATTAAAATGTAGAATAAAGAAATAACAAAAAAGTTTGATATAAAGAGAGAATTAAATCATATTTAGCTATAGACTCAAGGATACTCATGTTACTTAGGGCTCTCTAGAGAAGCAGAGTGAATATGGTAGAGGCTCAAGAGATCTTAGAGGGTAGTTAGTTAAGTGTGTGTTGGGTACCAACCAGCTTGAGATCCAGGATAACCAAAGGTAGAGACCCATTCCAAATTCTGGTAACCTGGACATTGGGAAAACTGATTGAGTCAATGCATTTCAAGATTTGAGAATATCCTCTTTTGCACTCCTGTATGGCTTTCAACTGGTTTCATGAGACTCACCCACAACACAGAGAACAATAGTTGGTACTTGGAGACCATTAAATATTAATCTGATTAAAAATCATCCTCCAAATTTCCCATCATAACTGGTAATAATGACACTACATTGAGTTTCAGGCATAAATGACATGTCCTTCACAGTTTCTTTACTTAGTATCACCATTCTTGTAACATAAGTATAATATGAAGTGAAATCTCATCAACAGCAAATAAGGAAACTCTTACAAAGAGAATTTGATATTGCATATGACATTGGGTTGTTGTGAGCTTATTTTAAAATGGAAACATTGTCCTGGAGTCTTCAGGTAGGTCCAAAGTAATGTCAATAAGCTTTGATAATAGTTGGCAAGGAGTGATGATGGGAGTATTTTGGGGTGTTTTGATGCAAAGGGTGTCAACCTTCCCTTGATGGCTTTGGATATAGAAATGGGCCATCAAACAAAATTTGTGGCCAGCCTTTAAAAGATGTAAGAAGCAAGGAAATGGGTTGTGCCTAGAGCCTCCAGGAAAGAGGAAGCCCTGCTGCTACTTTGATTTTTGTCCCATTGAAGCTAGCATTAGAAGACTTTCTTTGAAGTCTCTAAGATAAGAAGGTTTTGTGGAATGGAATGATTGCTTCGGTCCTGAAGTCTCTGCTGCAGGAGAATGAGGAACTGACTTTATATCCCTAGTACAATGTAAAAAAGCAAGGTACCATGACAGTCACTGTAAGTAAACCTAGCATGAGGAAGCACTGGTGGATCCCCAGAGCTTGTGTGTTAGCCAGGGTCTCCAATCTATGAGCGCAAGGTTCAGTGAGATGCCCTGTCTCAGAAGATTAGGTGGAGAGTGATCAAGGAAGACAGATAACATCCTCTACCATCTACATGTACACACATGCATGCACACATGTGCACAACATATCCTAAGCAGGTGCAGAGACCCAACATTGCTTATAAGTTTCTTGTAACTTCAGGCAACAGCAATAGGAATGATAGAGATACTTCAACACAACATAATTATGTCACTTTAGAATATTATTTGTATTGAATTGACAAAACAAGAACATGAATGGTACAATAGAAATAATACTGGGTTGTAGTAATAGAGAACCAACATTGTCCTTGACCTTCACAAAATTGCCAGCCAAGTGGACTTGCAACTGTCCTTATACTTTTGTAACTCACTTCTTTCGAGCGCAAAATGACTATGATTAGAGATGTATCTGACATTACTTGGACTCATAAATTACCACAAAAATAGATGTCTGACTCCATCTAAACTAATTTGGGTGTCTTTTTAAGTTCTGTCTTACCATATGCGATGTTTTCCTAGGTTTTTATGTTTTGTTTTGTCTTAGAAGAGCTTTCCTACAAAGTGGAATTCTGACTAGAATATTAAATAGGCAACTTCAGAACAGTACGTGGTATGGGAAACTCCCTTAACCTTTCTAAATAGAAAACAGGACTTCAATGATTTGCACCTGGACTTGGGTTTTCCTTGTAGGAACAAAAGGAACTGAAGTCCTGCAATTCTACATGTATAAAGTAACTTCAGCCACCGGGAAGCATACTTCTCAATCCATATGCCCCTCTTCCTGTCATAAATCCCTGGCATTCAGTGTATACCTGTTACAAGTTGCTGAATTCTCAACTCAAAACACCTTCTTTGACTTCATTGGCTCTTTCATTTAGAGGCTGGGTAAAAGCCTCTACTGGGACAGGTCTTAAGTGCACTGTCTCTGAATAAAGATAAGGAAGTTTGTGTACAAAGACAAAGGAAATAATCAGGTATGTAGCTATCATCAGGGACAGGAAACCAAACCAAGAGAAGGTTGAGATTATGAATGACAAAGAATGAAAATTGCCTAATTCTAAATCACAGGAAGACTCAGCTGACTCTACTTGTGAATGCCATAACTACCACCTGTAAAGTGTATTTTTTAAATGAGTTTAATGTCAGAGAATGTTTATATATCAGAATATTGTATGCACATTGCTACTGAATCAACTCAGATTATTTAGGATTATGCAACACCTCAACAGTCATTTATTGGTAATGAAGATACAAAATATCTTTTCTCCACAATATTTTTATTCAAACATTATTGTATTATTAAACACAGCGCCTCTCTGTGTGATAGAAGACAAAAGTGTAATCTTCCTGCTTGGCTGTGACTTTCTAGACATTAACCAGTCTAGTCTGTATTTCCTCCTCTCTCCTCCACTCAACGACCTGCCATGGCTGCTATGATGCTCTCTGTTCTGTAAGCTCAATGGTTTAGATCTGACATCTCAGCAAGAATATTCAATACGTACCATTCTGTGCCTTCTTATATAACTTAACATTGTGGTCTGTTAGTTAGACATAGGTCTGGCCATGTCTTGCTTATAATGTTTTGTCCTTTTTTCACCTGAATAGGATTTAACTGAGTATACACGTCGTACGTTCTCAACTCACTCACTATGCATTGGATGACACATTAATTCAATTATTAGCTATTGTGAAGAGCGCCGCAATCACCATGGGAGTGCTCTTCGATGTACTGATATTATCTCTTTGGAATATAGCTCTCCTTATAAAGGAGCTAACAAGCTGTTTTTGTTTCCTTTGTTGTAAAACCACTTTCTTTTAACAAAAGGCATTCACCAACTCTGCCCTAATTTCCTATGCAAAATAAAAACGTTTGTTGACAACAAAATTTAAATGGCCATGTCTTTCCATGTGTAGGATGCATAAGTAATAATTATTCAAATATACAAATTAATGACAATTTCAACTCACAGAATTTCAGCTAAATACTAAAATACATATGCCAAAATGCTTTTTTTTTTCTTCTCCTTTGTATGTGCACTATCCATCTTTTCTTATGGAGGAATCCTAAGTAGATACCAAAGAAATATATTAGTAGTAGTGTTTAATAATGGATTTAACCAGGCAATGAGGAAGAAAGAAAGCTCTAAAAGCCTATGAAAAATCCTCTTAGGTTTCTACATACTTTATTACAAAATGATTTGTTACAGACTTCTTAAGGTGATTTTGTTTAGCACCAAAAGTAACAAATAAGAATTTTTTTGTAGGATACAGTTAAATGTTCTTTATTTAAGAAAATTACCCTCCCATGATATTTGCATTATGTGAATGTTTGATATTTTAATAGTCTATCTTGGTTCTGTAAGATGTTAATTCAGTTTCTATTGTAGCTGGGAATATTCCACTGTTTCAGAAAATACACAAAAATGTACAAACAGTATAATCTATTGATGTATTACTAGTGTTGTGGCTGTGACAGCTTGTCATATGCTTTGCAGAGAAAGTCATTAGCCAAATGGAAATTTAGGTCAGCTAGCATGTCTGAATGATATTTAGGAGATCACTGAAATTATTGAAAATGGGCTTCATATTTCATCATGCAAATGTCAAACTCTATTTCTTATCCATTTATTTACAGTCATGTTCCCAATGTTACTTTAGTATGTGACCATTGAAGATCAGTCATTTCATAAAGTTTACTCTCCTGCATTTAAAAAAAAAAATTTACTATTTAACTGATTTTACATCTAGATTTTGTATTTTATGTTAACCACTATTTCTAATACATGTCTCTGGAATATTTTCTTTTACAAGCTAGAAAGGACTTCTCAGTGTATTGTGGCCGTAGAAGGAGATTCTAAACTAGCAGCTTGGGAACTACGCGTCCCACTATACATTCTGAAAACTGAGTGCAATAAATTAGCATAGAATTATTGTGGTTACGAAGTATGAAAAAGAAATGGATTAGAAAATGTATATCTGTATCAATTACATGCATTTGGTATTCATAAGATATAGAGACAATAAAATATTGTCATAGAAGTAGATTAAATGATATGAATGTTTTCCAAGAAGCTATTATTGAGTAATTAAGGTTTATCACTCTTATCATATGACTTTAAGTAACCTAGAATACATATAAAAGAATGCACTCTACAAACATAACATATATGCAAGAAACTAAATACATGGAAGAATAGGTGCTTATAACTTTTCTTATAATTCCACTTATTAAAAGTTATGATGCTCACTGTTTGCCAGAGACCCCAGATTACAGTAGCATAGGGTACCTAGATAGCAAAGGAGATCAGGGGGGAAAAATCTATGGAAATAGCATAGATATGGAGACAGGTTAATGCAAAGCGAATGGACAAATAGATACTTGTGTTAACTGTTAAGGAGCTTTGTTGAGTGTCTGGAGAGTTGACTCAATGGTTTAGAGTTCATACCACCCTTGCAGAGCACCAGAGTTCAGTTCCCAGATCCAAGATTGGTGGCTCATAAACCTTTGTAACTCCAGAGCTAGGTGAATGTGGCCTTCATGGGAACATGTACTTCTGTTCTAGAAAATTCATTTTCCCTTCTCCAAAAGATATCAATTGCAAATAGCTTCTTAGTTGGGAGTAGCATCCCATACCCATTTTCGTCTTTCTATAGGAACCTTGAGGGGAAGGATTTGACAAAGACATTTTAACCTATGCTGAATGTTCCACACTCACACTTTCTAGATTTTTTTTTCCAGTTGTAGGTCTCTTTGCTAATTCTCATCTACTGTAATAAGAAGCTTCTCTATTGGGTTTTAAGCTAGGCATTTAAGCTAGGTATCTCAGTGTGCCATTAGGAGTCATTTATTTCTGTGTTCCTTAAGCAGAAGGATAGAATTTTTTCCCGAAGCCCGTAACTTATCTAATGTCAGGTTTGGGACCACTTTAACAGTATCTGGTACAGGTCCCACCTCACGGAATGGACCTTAATCCCAACCAAAATGCACTTGATTACTCCCATAACCTTTGTGCCACTAATGCACCAATTTTGCAGACAACTCACTGTAGTGGGATACAGAATTTGGATCTTCCCGGGTAGCGCACCGAGTACATTTAAGTACATGAAGCCATGAATGGCTGATCAGTAGGAGTAAGGCTTCTATTTAGAGACCAGCTTGACTCCTCCAGGTTCCAATGACATAAGGAAGTGTTTCAGCAATAGGGCCTTACCTGCAGGTTGTAGAGAGCAACTAATAGTCTTGCCAATAGCCTGTAATATTTGAAGGCTTCCATGAGATTTCTTTTGCCCACAATTTAACAAGATGTAACCCGTTGCTGGCCCTGGAGGCTTTATTTAACGGCATGCAATATCCAGTTGAGGCATTGTCTGCCCCCGTTTGTTAACTCCATATAGACTTCTTTCACACGTGTATATTTTAGGAAGTTTGTAAATTTTAGGTTTTCATATATCGTTTCAAATGGCAACTAGTGTCAGCTGTTCTTCCCAGTCTTTCCTCCTTTACCCTTCTCTTTCATCCCCTACCTTCTTAATAATCGTATTTTAGTTTTCCCTTTATCTCTCCAGAAAACTACATTGTCTCTCCCCTTCCTTGGGAAATTTTCTTTCCCCTCCTGATCCCTTGTCTGGTACTTTACCTCTGTGATTGCTTAGATTGTAACGCACACATCAAAATTTTAAAAGCTAACATCCAAATACATGGGAAAACATACAATATTTGTCTATGAGAATTTTCTCTAGCTCCATCCAGTTACCTGCACATTTTATAATTTTATTTCTTAACAGCTGAATGATATTACATGGTATAGATATATCGCATTTTCATTATCCATTAATCTGTTGGTAGACACCTAAGTTCTATCCAATTTCTGGCTATTATGAATAGAGCATCAATGATCACTGATGAACAACTATCTCTGCAGGATCATGTAGAGTCCTGTGGCTATATGCCCAGGGGTGGTACAGCTATATCTTGGGGTAAATCTATTCCCATATTCCCAGGGGATCTTCACACTGATTTTCATAGTGCTATTCCAGCAATAAATGTGTTCCCCTTTACCTGCATCTCTGTTATTATGAACTGTCACTTATTTTATGGATCTTGGCCATTATGAGTGGTTCAAAATGAATCTTAAAATAATATTAATTTTCATTTTTCTAGTGGCTAAGGTTGTTAAACACTTATGTGTTTTTTATCCATTTGTATTTCAAATTTTCAGAACTTTCTGCATAATTCTATACATCATTTTATTGGGCTATTTGTGTTCTTGTGTTCAGTTCTTTTAGTTCTTTCTATGTTATAGATACTAACCTTCTATCTGATGTATCATTGCTTAATGTATTTTCCCATTATCTAGGCTACTATTTTGTCTGAATGATGGTGTCCTTTGCTCTACATAGCCTTTCAACATTATGAGGTCCAATTTAATAGTTGTTGGTCTTAATATCTATTATTAGAGTCACAAAGTCCTTTCCAGTGCCAGTGGTTCAAACCTACTCCTCAAGCTTTATCCCACCATTACCCTAGCATATCTTACAGGTAGGGCACCATTGTAGATCAGAGTTTGTGGCTGGGTTGGTGTTTATGTTTCTTCTTTGGTAGCAAGCAAAGTACCTTTCTGTACCAACAACACTGGGACATAGTGATGAAAGCTTTATGTAGGCACTAGCTGACTTCTCCATGTTCAATGATTTATGTAGATGATGTCTTGAAAATGGGGCTTTCCCATCAATTTGTGGAGAGCAACCAATAACCTTGCCAACAGTATGGGTTATTTGGGGATTCCCATGGACTCTATTGGTCAACAATTAAATCAGATGTAACCTAATCCTGAAACTGAAAGTTTCATTTACTAACAAGTCAGTTGGGGGCTCCATCACCCCCATTGTTTGGCAATTTCACTTAGATCACCTCATATAAATATAGACTCATAAATATGTATAGGAAGATTCTTCTGTATTAAGTATCCATTTGTAAGTATTTTACTGAGAAGTTCTGCATCTGTATTAGCAGAGAGATTTCTTTTTTTTAAAGATTTATTTATTATGTATACAGTATCTGCCTGCATATATGCCTGCATACCAGAAGAGGGCACCAGATCTCACTACAGATGGTTGTGAGCCACCATGTGGGTGCTGGGAACTGAATTCGGGACCTCTGGAAGAGGAACCCGTGCTCTTAACCTCTGAGCCATCTCTCCAGCCCCACAGAGAGATTTCTTAATGAAGACTATCAGGGTCCAGCCTCTCTACAGTCTTCTTCCAGAGTTCCAGAAGAGATGCTACCAGCAGCAGATTAATCTGAAGGATGCTGAATGAATGAATCTACATACACGAAACTCTTTGGTCCATTCACTTTATTCTTCTAAGTCAAAAATCTCTCTACACAGCTTCAATTTTGTTCTCATATTTAGTTCCTCTCTGTCCCTTCCTCTTCTGTCCTCTCATTATTCTAAGTTCCTTCCATTTTCATTCCTCACTCTTTCTCCCCAATCTAGTTTAAATTCATATACAATCCTCAATTCTCTGTGTCTGCCACTTTCTGGTCAGGTGAGGCAAGTCTGCTCATTAGCAAGGAAGCCTACCTTATAGTTTGATGCACCTGGTATGTGAAAGCCCCTTTGTTCTAAATAAATTGTTAAAGGGATTTTTTTCCTTTTATTTTATTATCTAGAGATACCACTTGTGCTATGGAAGAAAGGGTTAAGCTTAATTTGCACAAGAAGTGAAGGTTTGTACCTAACATCCACCTGGCCTAGGGCCATTGTCTCCTTACTGATATTTGCCTTAGTTCAGGAGACTAGTAGGTGGTCTGGAATGCTTGTCTATATGCATTTTGTCCTTGGATGTTGAGAGGTATCTCAGATAAAATGCTTTTGTCCAGAGAAGGCCCTGGCCAAGGATACTTACTTGCTAATGGAGATAATTACAGAAGGCAGATGTGTGAGTCTAATGCTAATAAATGGAAACAAAAACCTAGAAAAAGGAAGTCTTGCCTGTGTCACAGGTGGGGGACATGTCCAAATATCTCAATTGTATAGGGGAAATAGTGTCCAATGAATGATCAAATACACTGTTTTAGGAATGGAAAAGCTACAATAGCACACAAGAAATTCATAGCAGGAAATGGCTAATATTCAAAAGCCAATATCACCAAGACTCCTTAAGACTTTGCTTTATCCTCTGGAAACACCCTTGGCTTCTAGGTATAGCTTTGTTGTAGTCAACTGAATTCTTACTTCATGTTTCTGAAGCCCTCAGCAACTTCTATAATTTTATTTTGTGGTTGTGGTATCAGGATAATACCAGCTTAATAGAAAGATTTTGGAAATATTCCTTCTCTATTTTACAGAATAAATGGAGGAGCATTGGAGCTGTTCTTTGAGCGTCTGGTAGAATTCTACACTGAATCTATCTATCCCTGAGCTTTTTTAAGTAGGAGATTTTTAATTACTGCTTTTATTTCACTGGTTGTTATTAATATATTTATGTTATTCTTAACATTGTTAGGGTGTATGCTTGTGGATATTCATCCCTTTATTTATATCAGCGCCTGTCTAATATCTCCCTTTTATCTCTAACTTTATTTAAGTGGCTTTGTTTCTTCTGGCTAATATGGCTAAAAGATTTTCAGTCTTGGTAATCTGCCAAGAGCCATGACATAAGAACAGCAGATGGCAGTTAATATTCAAGGTGACAGCCCACCAGAAGAAAAATTCTCTGCTGGGAAACCTTGTTTTAGGCAAAGCCACAAAGCTACAGACTCCAGAATATCATTTGCCTTTGTCTATAATTTCACATGTGCTATTGAAACTTTCCCCTGGGGGCTATGGGAAATCCCCCACTGCCTGTATTGTAGTGTGTTTTCTCATGTATGCATCCCAATCTATTGGGGATCTCTATAGATTGTCTAGAAGATGACTCCTCTTTAATGTGTATTGTCCATTTGATATCAATAATATTAGCTTATACACAGTTTTTGACAAATAAAAATGAATAGAGAACAATGCTACAGTGTGAACTCAGCTAGCATGGAAAACTAGGTAAGGTATTCTCTAAAAGTCAAACTAAAATAAGAACCTAGTATATAGCTCATTGCTATAGTGCTTGCCTAGCATGTTCAGAGCTCTAAAACCAATCCTTAAAATACACACCTTGATGACAAATTTATTCAGTTCCCATGTCTCAAATTACAAATAAAATCCATGTGTATTTTTCTAACATGTGTAACAGCTGCATATTTTCATTCCCTAACCAAGAACTTACATGTTTATTTCTTTTCACTCTAAGATCAGGATGACACAAAACTAGACACATCGAGGAAGGAGGAATCTTACTTGATAAACTGCCTTCATAAGATTAGCCTATAAGCAAGCCTATGGAACATTTTCTTAACTGTTGATTGATGTGGGAAAGCTCAGCCCAATAGTGGATTGTGCCAAGCCTGGACAGGTAATTTTGGATGGTTAAGAAATCAAGTTGAGAACTGGGAGGTAGTGGTGTACCTCTGTAATCCCAGCACTCAGGGGGCAGAACTCTGTGAGTGCAAGGCCAGTCTGGTCTACAAAGTGAGGTCCAGGACAGCCAGGGTTGTTACACAGAGAAACCCTGTCTCATAACATGCACACACACACACCCCATGAATGAAACCAAATTAAGCAAACCATAATGAGTCAGCAAACAAGCAGCATTCCTCTATGGCTTCACTTCAGAGTCTACCTTCAGGGTCCTGATGTGCTTCAGTTCTTTCCTGATTTCACTCTGTCATCCTGTTACCTGATAGTGTAAAATGAAACCAACCCTTCTGTCTCAAGTTACCTTTGTTCATGATGTTTTATCACAGCAATAGAAACTCTGACCATGACAGGATAATGTAGTCAGATTCAATAGTTTTCCCTAGTCTTGGTCCCCTTTAGCCATGTTAGTTCTCCCTACTTGGTTCAACATTCTCCCTCTAATGATACCTACTTTCTTCTTTTCGGTATACTAATCTCATTTCTTTTTTTTTTTTCTAATCTCATTTCTATTGCTCTATATTTATAATATCCATTTTGAATACCTGTAATGTTTTCTCTCCTCTAGTATCTATCCATAAAAACTTTCTGTTGATTTTATAACATAATATTTTATATCACATACTATGGTGACAGAGCCTTTATCAAATATCACATTATATATACATGTTTTCATCTTTATCTCAGTATGTTGCCTGTAACTGTACAATGTTATTTGGTATTTTATTTGTATACATTAAAAAGTTGTAAGAATGAGACAAATAATTTAAACTGTTAAGATCTTGTCATGAAGGATTATATAAGTTAATAAAAATTGGAAACACATAAAACACCGGAACTTTTATTAAAATTTCAGATACTCACTTATCACAAATTTGGTGTTGGTCACTAACCCTGATACTTGTAATTCAAATATGAGAGAATAAGATCTTTCCATTGTACAGCATAACACCTAATAGGAAAATTCATATTTGAAAGAAAACATTCTAAAATATTATTCAGTAGTTTACAAGTAAGAAGTACTGTAGAAAATATTTTAAAGAACTAAAATATTATAGAGGGATAGTGGAGTCATGAATTGATGTTGTTTATAAATTGGAGGTAGAATAAATAATGAGTTTAAGGAATTGAAATATAAAAGTAAAGAGTACATATGGCACCATAGAAAAAGAATTGCAAGGTGTGTGTGTGTGTGTGTGTGTGTGTGTGTGTGTGTGTGTGTGTGTGTGAATGTGTGTGTGTGTGTTAGTTGTTAAGTTGGAAAACATGAATGGATAGACTACACTCATTTTCCAGATATCAGACATTTGAACTATAGGTACACAGATAATCACAGAAGTTGATCATTTTTGATTAGTCCTTAGAGAATTTCACATGATGTGTTTTGAAACTATTCAACCTCTTCCCCCAGCTCTTCCAAGATTCACCTCTTGCCCCTGCTTTCTTACCCACCCAATTTTGTGTCACCTTAATTTTATCATTTTTAAATCCTTAAAGTCCACTTTGTGCTTCTCATATACTCTGGTATAGGAGGCCTTCCACTAAAGCATGTCCAAAATACCAGGTATATAGTCTTATAGAAAAGTGACTTTAGTCACAATTTTCAATAGAAGAGTTCCTTATTCTTGAGTTAATGATTATTTAAGAAAGGTAAATCATGAGTGGCCAATTGATTTGATCAAAATATGTGTATTTGTATTCCTAGAAAACATGCTCTAAGCTATAAAATGTAACAATAGATTAAAATAGCATGTTTATACACCATTAATATTTGTTGGCATCAGAAGATTCCTTGCAATCATTACCTATAGGACGATGCATTTTTCTCCCAACATGGGCAACTTGAACATATAAAAACAAGAAATAATTGAAGAAGCAAAGTGATCTTTGTTGAGTGCTATGATCAATGTGAACATAAGTTGCCTGAAATAAAATGCTTTGGTGCTTGATTAACTGTGGTGACTAACAGAGAGCGGTATATGAAGGCACCAGTGACCCTAAATCTAAGTGCTGACAATATAAGTATAAAAGAGCTTCATCAAAAATATCTTAATGAAATTTTCAGCTGCAGCTGAAGAACTGCGGTCCACTAAAAGCCTAATGAAGTACTAGATGAGCAATTACACATATTGTTAAAGGATCAATCAGCAATGAATATTTCTGTGATTTGAGTAGAAAATTAAAATTAAGTTTAATGAATATGTAATCTCTTACTCAAAGCTGAAGAGGCTTACATCTGTATGATTTTTAAAAGAAAGCATACATGGGAAAATTAGACACTATAATATTCTTAAAAGATTGAACATTTTACCAAAAATATTTCTAGATTGTTCTTGAAAGATTGAGAATTTGGTCCAAAAATATGTCAGTGTATTATATTTGTTATACTAGACAGAACAGAGAATTAGTTCAATTATGCTACTTAACTAACTCTAAGAATATAATAATGGTTCTTGTCCTCACTGAGCTGAGCCTAAGTTTAGGCTTAGATACATAAAACAAAATAAATTGAAGTATGTGTGTTATAAAATTTAATGAATATATGAAATATTATTTTCCTTTACATAAGATAGAGATATTGTTAAAGTAATTTAATTGATGAAGGTACTGTCATTGTCATCAATGCAAATTACGGTATGAGGATGTATATTGAAGTAACAAATATGAATTATACATAAATATTATTTTGATACTCTGAGGAAAATTCATCTTTAATAACTTGGAAAGTAAAGACCTTAGCAAAATTATAAAATGAACATTTGCAAAATCTTACAGTAAAACTAAATCAAATTCTTTTAAAATAAGGATAAAAAGTTACTTAGATTGTTCAAGATGGAAGATCAAGTAAATCTCAGGAATTTGTAATGCATGATTCAAAAGAGCGCCATGTAAATTAAATTAGACATTAGAGGCTTCACTTCAATAATGCCCTGTGCACAACAACAAGTTTAGAATTATCATTTTCCCACCAATATTTTTTCCTACACCAATTTCCATGCTTTTTCTTACCTATATCTAAAGGAAAGAAAGCAAATTCAAGGTGGATTTTTCTCACATGCTTCTATTTTTCTGTAGAAATAAGACTTCATTACCTGCCTTAATAGTAAAATTGTGATGGTGAATATTTGAAAAGGATATGGAAAATTCTTCCACTTCTTCTTATCCTCTTCCTCCTCCTGACCATTCTGCTCCTCCTGCTTCCCTTCCTCTTTTTTTTTTTTTTTTTTTGGATATACAGTCTCACTATGTAGCCATGGTTCACTGGAAGTCACATCACAATGTAGACCAGGTTGGTCTTGAACTAACAGAGATCCTCATGCTTCTGTCTCCTGAGTGTTTAAAGGCATTAAATGATTAAAAGTATGTGTCACCGCATCAGATAATGACAAATTTCTGAATCAAAATACTCTTAAACAGCCCTTCCATGTAACTGAGTAGTCCTGAAATAAGTACAGTTGAGGAATTGGCTACCATAAAGATTCTAATTACTCTCACTTGTTTAAGTGCTGAGAAATAAGTTTCTGTAAATTTAAAGGAACTTAAAACAAATTTGAAAGAAGTGAGATAAAATGTGCAGCTGTTCAAAAATGATTTCTGATTTCTCTTGAAAACTTAGCCTTAATTTTTTGATATCTTTGGAAATTGCAAAAACAAGCTCATGCATTAGAAATTTAATAGATGTGTTGATTTCCTCCTAGAGGATGAAAGGGTGATTCCAACTACAGAGTTCTCAGAAGAGCCACAAAGCATCTAGGCTGTTTCCAGGTTCTGGCTATGACAAATAATGCTGCTATGAACATAGTTGAACATGTGTCCTTGTGGTATGATTGAGCATTCCTTGGGTATATGCCCAAGAGTGGTATAGCTGGGTCTTGATTGAGAAAGCTTGATTTCCAATTTTCTGAGAAACTGCCACACTGATTTTCAAAGTGGCTGTACAAGATTGCACTCCCACCAACAGTGGAGGAGTGTTCCCATTGCTCCAAATCCTCCCCAACATAAGATGTTATCAGTAGAAACATCTTAGATACTCTTCAACCAAAGAATGGATAAAGAAAATGTGGTACATATATACTACTCAGCAGTAAAAAACAATGACATCATGAAATTTGCAGGCAAATTGATGGAACTAGAAAATATTATCCTGAGTGAGGTAACCCAGACTCAGTAGGACAAACATGGTATGTATTCACTCATAAGTGGGTCCTAGATGTAAAGCAAAGGATAACCAGACTACAACCCACAGCTCCAGAGAAGCTAGCTAACAAGGGATCCCTAAGAGGGACACATGGATCATTCTGGGAAGGGGAAATAGAGGAGATTTCAATTAGTAAACTGGGGGTAGGGGGGCAATGGAGCATGGGAGATGAGGGATAAGAACATGAGGGATCTAGATGGTCATGCTGGAGCAAGGATGGAGTGGGGGAGCAGTGAGGGAGATACCATGATGGCAGGAGATGTCATGGAGATGAGGGAGGCCAGGTGCTGGGGAGGTTCCTAGGAATCCACAAGGATGACCCTGTTGTGCCCAGATCGCGACCTCTGTGAAGTGGGTCTAGGTTTTTATGACTCTTTTAATCCTTTGAGGCCTACTTACAAAATGACATAAAAGTTTTAGATACATTAGTATTACCAATCTGTACTGAAATCCATATTGTAGACAAAGCAGGCAATGGGTATCTGTAAAATAGCAGAAGTGGACTCATACCTTTGAGTCCCAACAAGAACTTCAGATTTGGGTTAAAAGCTTGTGCATTTTCCTTCTGTTCAGAGAGCCAGGTATAAATTGGACAGAGATTTTTGGCCTGATGAGAAGCACTTTTAGGTTTACATTTAGATATATTTAGATGACATCCAAAATAAATCTAAAATGTTGAGCTTGTGGTTGAACAGTAAGTAGTCATTGCTCTACCAGCTTATCAAGACTCTTAAATGTTAAGCTCTGAACCATTATATCATAGAACAGGAGAGTAATCTGAAATATATCTCATCCTAAATCATTTTTTGAGATCCTCAAAGCTTAGAAGCTTTTCTATCCTCAGACCTTTCTTAGACTCATATCTGAACCTTTATGACTTACTTAAACTTTTATATCTTAGAATATTTTCCTAAAAGTGAGCTAACAAGCTAGCTATAACCTTGCAGAAGGATCTGGCTGTCTGGTGCTGCCATGCTGACAAAGTTAGAGCTAGCCTAGCCATCAGTACTATCAGAGATCTGAGAAGGACAAACTATATCTGAGTGCAGACCAAGAAGCTTCCAATCCTATAAATTACAGGGACCAACCCCTACCCAGGTCTCCATAGCATTGGAGGCACCAGTCGGAACAGCATCAATCTTCTTCCATCATCAGGCCCATTACGATCCTGTTTTCTGACTTCAGCACCGGCAACTCCATCACAAGCTTCCCATTGACATAGGTCTCAGCTCCTTCACAAGGCTCTAATGTGACCATCACTTCTCCATCAGGCTGGGGGATGCTTCGGAAGAAACAGTGTTGCTCCCGGATGAACTATCCAGTCAACTTGTTGTCCACATCTACCTGGCCAACCCTGGTGACACCATCTTTGATGTGGTAGAGAAGACACTCAGACATCAAGGGGTCCTCATTCAGATTTACCAGGTGGGGAGTCTTTTTTTGGGGGGGGGGAGAGAAGACACCCACAGTACCACCATCCTCTCAGACAGCCACATCCATCTCAGTCAGCAATGTTTCTCTCTCCATTCTCAGGGCTCTGTCTTACGAAGCTTCTCCTCCCAAGTCTCATTCAGCTAGGCAATAATCTTCTCCATCTCCTGCAGCCTCTCCATGGCCTCCTCAGGCCCAATCTGGGGCTCAGCACTTCAGACCTCCTAGAGCAGAGGCTGAGAGTCCCTGAGCCATCAGCAGCTCCCACAAATGTGCCACCTCCTCCTGCAGCTCTCGGTTAAGCCGGGCATTGGGGCATCTTGCCCTGTGGTCAGTGTAGCTATAATCCAGGCAGAGATGTTGTGGTGCCTCGTATGTAATCTTCTTTGGAGACCTTGGGTCACTGCAAGGATCTGGAAGCCTGTCTGATATAATCTTTTAGATCAACATTTAAATGCCATATTCTGCAGATCTCTGAAGTATGAGGGCTGTCCAGGTATATCTGAATAGACAAACTTTGTTACTAGTTACTTGTTTCGAGCTCAACCCTGAAAACATATGCAAGAGACTGAGTAAATGAGTAAACTTATCCCTGTAATATTACATCAGTAATTACTTATCCTGACTGACTATTTATGTTCTCTAACAGTCTACAATAAGTAGCCTAAAAACAATGCTTTTAAGTTGAAGTTCTTCTAGCATCAAATACAGGTTCAGTAAAGAAACCAAAACAAAATATCAATATAAAACATATATATGTATCAGTTTATCCAAATAACTTAAGCTTAACAAACTTAGCAAACACCAGGAGACTAGACAACATTCTTAAGCCTGAATGTACATTGGGTAAGGAGAAACATTTTTTAAGTCATTGGTTTTCAACTATCTCAATGTTATTTTATAACTGCAGTTTTGCCATTGTTGAATATCAATGCAAACATCTGACATACAGGTGGTCCTAGGCCACCCCTGTAAAAAGATTTTTTTCAACTCCCAAAGAGTAAAGACTAATATCAATAGTAAAGTACCTTTTTTTTTTTTACTTTAAGGGGGAGAAAACATGGCATCATCACAATCTGTATAAAGTAAAACCAAGCTCCAAAGTGCAAACAATCTCCAAGTTCAACATCTGGGATTCATTTATAATCCTTTTGGTTCTTTTACTTAGAGGCTAAGGTGATTTCTTTGACCCTACCCTTGGCAGCATATACATAGCCTGCCTGCTCCATTTCATCATGGCTGGTGCTTCTGGTGATCATCACCTGGCACTAGCATTTTTCAAAACTGCTAAGGTCCACCACTGCAACTAGACTCTTTTTGGAACTCTAGTCCTGCCATAAATTTGCAAACCTCAGCTGTTTCCTATGATTCCTTTATGTCTTTAAAATCATTATCATTTTATTACACAAGTAAATATTAAATTACAAAGTTTAGCTGCCAGAGCAAGGTATATTCCTGTGTATAAAAGCATTGAGGTGTAGCTTTAATATTTATCAAATACCTTATTTATTAAACATATGTTGCCATCTATTTAAATTCTCTAGAAACTTGCTGTTGAACACTTGGTAAAGATGTAAGCACTTAGGTATTAACCTGAGTAGATCTTTATAACCTTAGTAAAAGATGGCTGCCAGCCACATGGCTGTCCATGAGGTCACCAGCCAAGATGGAGGAAGCCACATGGTTGCTGTTTAAAGCATGGTTTTTCTAAACAATAATACTTGCACACATACACACAGTTTGATCCAAGTTACACACATACATACATACAGTTAAAGCTTGCTTACGTTTTCAAGTCACATACCTGTCTACATACACACATAAGCAGTTTGCAGAATCATTAGCCATTTTAAGATGAAAACCAACCAGAATTAACTTTTAAATTCAGTATTTGGTCAAAAGACCAAACCTAAGAAGAATAGGAATAGAAGAAGGAGGCAAATCCTAGCTCAAAAACCCAGAAAATATATTTAACAAACTCATAGAAAAAAAACATTTTCCCAACCTAAAGAAGGACATGCCTATAAAGGTATAAGAAGCTTACATAACACCAAATATACTGGATTAGAAAAGAAAATCCCAAGCCACATAATAATCAAAACATTAAACATACAGAACAAATAAAGAATATTAAAAGCTGCAAAGGAAAAAGGCAGAGTAACATATAAAGGCAGACCTATTAGAAATACACTGACTTTTCAATGGAGACTAAAAGCGAGAAGAACATGGACCACATGCTCTTTAAGAGACCATGGATGTCAGCTAGACTACTATACCCAGCAAAACTTTCAATCACCATAGATGGAGAAAACAAGGTATTTCATAACAAAGTTCTTTCAGGTCACAAGAATATATTATAGAGATCCAGCTGTGTATTAAAGCTATACTTTGACCAGTCAAGGGTCTGTCAAAAAGCAAGCTATTTATTATGAATATTTGGTGTAATACAGTTTTTAATATTTCAGCTGTCTTCTGCTATGAAATTCTTGTGTGCCCAAATACTTCCAAACCATTCTGGCAAACAGCTAAGCTTCTGAGACACTGTTCCATTAGGTACTAACTCCCCCACTGAGCCTAGGAGAATAACAGGCTACTAGATGTAAAGCTTTGTTTATTGTGTAAATCAAGTTCAGATCTTCCACTGCCTCAGAGCAACTTCTTAGATTAAAGGGGTTTCCTCTCACCAGGTGCTTCAAGCTGTGATGCAGATTGACTAGCTATCAGTACTCCTCCCCTGCCCTGTCAGAAAACTGGTAGCAGAGAAAAACAGTGGCAGTTTTATTTTTAGTGACATAGATTTCTTTACCCTATCACCTGTAAGTTTATGGTTTGAGCACATTTATGATAGACTCATAATGTTTTCACCTAACCACAGTGAGGATAGATTCCTAGCACATAAATTCCTTCTCTGATTTATTCCAGCTCCTATCTAACTTCACCTTTATTCTCTTCCCCTTTTTGGGTTGCAGATGAAGTTGCCAGGAAGCTTGGTGGGGACCTTGCAATTCTTGTGTTGTATTGTAAACCTGAAGGTGTTGTTGTCTTGGGATAGATATAGACGAGTCCACATAGAAGCAGGAAGAATTAGGACAGAATGATGGTGATAAACAAGTTGCATGAAAGAGCTCCATGTATCTAGATTCATTTCCGTGCCGCTGGTAGCATCACTTCTGGGTAACCTGGGATAGTATAATATTAAGCAAAGTGAAATTTAAACAGTATCTATCCACCAAGCTAGTCTTAGACACAATACTAGAAGAAAAACTCTAACCCAAGGAAGTTAATTACACCAACAAAAACACAGGCAATAAATAATCTTACACCAGCAAAACCTAGAGAGGGAAACACACACACACAGACAAAAAAACAACAATAACAACAACTACTACTACTATTACTGCTACTACCAGCAGCAGCAGCAGCAGCAGCACCAAAATAACAGGAATTAACAATCAATGGTCTTTAATATCTCTCAATATCAATACACTGAATTCACCAACAAAAAGACACTGAATATCAGAATGGCTATGAAAACAGGATCCATCTTTCTGCCTCATATAAGAAACACACCTCAATATCAAAGACAGACATTACCTTGGTTTAAAGGGTTGGAAAAGATTTTCTAAACAAACGGACCTAAGAAACAAGCTGGTGTAGCTATTCTAATATCTAACAAAATAGATTTCACGTGGATCAATTACCTCTTCTTAGCATGTCACATCCAAGTTGCTGAGTCTGCTGGTAAAGTGTTGCCTAGATTCCTCCTCTCAGTTTCTCTTTCTTTGCCTGGAAGTCCTGTCTATTTTCTCCTGCCTAGCTATTGACCATTAAGCTCTTTACTAAACCAAATCAGAAGGTACTTTAGGCAGAGACACATCTTTACAGTATAAACAAATATTCTGCAATAGCCTTCTTATGCATTTTTCATGCAAAATTTTTTTCTTGCTCATGTGAAAGTAACATGGACTCTAAAACTTTCCTTATAAAAATATATTGGTGCTCCCAGTTTTATTAGACATTATGATGATCCAATAACAACATAATGGGTAAAAGCAATAGACATCTCATTAGTTGTACAGCATAAGATCCAATGTCTTTAGGTTTGGAAAAGCTTGCATAGAAGGCCTGGAAAAGGGATGCTATAATTTGTTCTTTCTCTTCTATTGTTGTCAATTCAGAGCACATATTTCTTAGTTTTTACAAAAGTCTGCTCAAAAAAGAAGTATTAATAACATAATTGGAAGTAAACAGAAAACATACTAAACATCAGAACCTGTTGCCTATTATGGTTTGAATATTTGAATTCTCTTAAACTTGGGGCATTGCCTAATTATCAGTGAGAGTGCTAAAAGATAGAGGATTGTGAAGTGATTAGTGAGGCCCGAAGAGCTGCTGTTTGCCTTCTACCATGTGAAGATTCAATGGCAGATGAACATCTGTCAGCCAGGAAGTGAGTCCTCATCAGGAACAAGTCTGTTGGTCCTTTGCTCTTAGACTTCCCATCTATTTTCACCAACACATCCACTGTCTTCTGCACAACTTACTCCTGTGCCAGCAATATTGGCTGTTTAGTGAGAATTTTTTTGGGGGGGTGAATAACAATAAATAAAAACTCTTAACATTTTCATTTGGGTTTGATTGCTCAGCCCAGCTTTCTAC
Source organism: Peromyscus aztecus (assembly GCA_902168405.1). Taxonomy (NCBI): domain Eukaryota; kingdom Metazoa; phylum Chordata; class Mammalia; order Rodentia; family Cricetidae; genus Peromyscus; species Peromyscus aztecus. The sequence goes on from CABHPQ010102585.1 coordinate 32,816, forward strand.
CTAATGACTGAAATGGTTGAGTCTTAATGAGGATAAGTGACTAAAACAAATGTGCAGTCTCAGATCAAAGTAGATGATTCCCTTACATGGATGTGTCCTTAGAAGTATGTTATTTTTTTTCCAAAAGCCTACTGAGTCCACTTAGTGCTTCTATATGGGCCTGGGATTAGGACCATCTACTAGAGTATGAGTATTCCCCAGGAACACATCTCTGAAGAAACTCACATCTTCTTCACGAGCAGCCATCAGTTTCCTATGTCATCAGTGACTGGTGGAGTTTCCTGAGCTTTCCCTTTTCCATGTTGACATTTTAGCTGATTTGATCTTTCATGGGTCTTGAGCATATGGACAGCCTTTGTGAGTGCATTTGTGTAATTTTCCAGTCATGCCTATTGTCTTAGTGAGGGTTTCTACTGCTGAGACAAAACACCATGATGAAAAACCAAGTTGGGAGAAAAACGTTTATTTGACTGACAGTTCAGCATTGCTGTTCATCACTGAAGAAATTCACAACAGGAACTCAAACAGGGCAGGATTGCAGAGGCAGGAACTGGTGCAGAGACCACAGAGGGGAGCTGCTTACTGGCTTGTTTCTCATTGCTTGCTCAGTCCACCTTCTTATAGAACCCAGGACCATCCCAGGGGTAGCACCATCCACCATAGACTGGCCCCTTTCCCATTGATCACTAAATGAAAAACAGCCTTACAGCTGCATCTCAAGGAGGCATTTCCTCAGTTAAGGCTCCTTCCTCTGATGACGCTAGCTTGTATCAACCTGACACACAAAAACTACCCAGTACACCTAGCAAATAATGTTTCATGGAAGATGTCCACTACCTTTGACTCTTATGATTTTTCAGACCCTTCTTTTGGAATGATTCTCAAGTCTTAGCAGGAAAGTTGTGATATTGATGTCCCATTACAGGTGAGGACTCCACAGAATATTATTCTCTGTTGCTTTACCAGTCATGAGCCTCTATAGTAATCTGTAGCAGGAATCTTAAAAGTTCTTATTAATAAAAACAAAACTGAAGCCAGGTATTGGGGTGAATGCTGGAGGATCAGAGAAGCAGAACAGGCCACAGCCACCTCACCTTGCCAATTCCTCAGCTGATCCTGTTTCCTCAGACTGGAAGCCTCTGTGTCCTCATCCAAATGGATCTCAGCTGAACTGCTTCTCGAAAGCCTAAAAGCTTAACCAGCTAAAAGCTTCTAGTTTCTGGTCTTCACACCTTAAATACCTTTCTGCTTTCTGTCCTCACTTTCTGGGATTAAAGGCATGAGTCACCATGCCTGGCTATTTCCAGTGTGGCCTTGAACTCACAGAAATCCATACTTCCAGAAGGCTAGGATTAAAGGTGTGAGTGCCACCATTTTCTAGCCTCTGTATCTAGTGGCTGTTCTGTTCTCTGACCCCAGGTAAGTTTATTAGGGTGCACAATATTTTGGGGAAACACAATACTACCACAGTAATTGCCATCTACTCTTACAAAAAAAAAAAAAGCAGTTTCATTCCTGATCCCTGAGAAAAGATCAGACTGCATTAGTTTATGAGTATAAAGGCAAGAACTTAGGGGACAGTTTAACAGTATGTGTGTATTAAGGAGATTAATAGCATCAGATTCTCTATGATTTAGATAGCTATGAGTTTTGGGATCAGTTAACTGTAATTTATGATTTTATCAATTTATTAATGTAAAAAACTAAAATAATTGATATCTTTCTTTTAGTAACTGTATTAGTCAGGGTTCTCTAGAATCACAGAACTTATAGAATGAAACTCTCTCTCTCTCTCAATATATATTGTGGATTTATTGGAATGAATTACAGGCTGCAGTCTAACAATGGCAAGCTGGTAATGGAAAGTCCAAGAATCTAGAGTTGTTCAGTCCCAAGATGCTGGGTGTTTCAGCTGCTCTTCTATATAGGCTTGGATCCCAAAGAAGTAGACTCCAATGCCAGTGAAGGAATGGATGTGCTGACAAGGTGAGGGCAAGCAGGCAAAAAAAGAACACACCCTTTACCTTCCATTGTCTTTCCAGCAGAAGGTGTGGTCTAGATTAAAGGTGTGCCTTCCAGCCTCAGATCTGGATTAAAGGCATGTATATCACACAGACTCAAGATCCAGATCAAAGGTATGTTGTTTTCTTCCTTCAAGATCTTAATCACAAGAGTGCCCCCCTCCCCATTTCTGGAGTATAGTTCATTCCAGATATAGTCAAGTTGACAACCGAGACTAGCCATCACAGTGACAATCCAGTTATACTACTTAACTTGAATTATATTCTGTTAGTTACAGTAAAAAACAAATATTGCTTTGAACTTTAGAAAATACCAAGCACAACATTATTATGATGTTTTTTACGATGGGCGTTAATTCTTTCCCAAGAGTACATGTGTGTTTATGTGTATTTATGTGTTATGGAAAATAGTGATTACATTTTATTATAGTTTTCCATTAAAACCAACTTAAATATGATGATGTCCTCAAGCTTCATGAGACTTAGTAACCAATCTGTTCAAAACCTCCCTGTCTGACTTCAATGACATTCACCTACATATGTAAGAAAAAAATAATTTGTGAAGGGGATTTTTATAGTGATTTAAAGATGTTCTTTTACAACCACAATTCCACAACTGACTAGGAAATCTAGGAATAAGCATACTGCCAATAGTAGTTGTTGACATCTAGGTGGGTTTCTCTCTTTAGGAATAATGACAATCTCTAGCAATCATTAGGTATTTGTTTTTGAAATTCCATGATATTCAAAGCTGGCCTCACATTTGTTAAAGAAACCTAAAGTTCTTTCCTGGTTGGATCCTTCTCTTTCAAGACATGTATTCCCTGTATCCCCTTTCTCTCCATTTTCACTGAGTTTCAAAAGTTTGTCCTAGCCATATACTTGATAAAATGAAACAAAAATCCCAGAACAGCAAAAAAAAATGTACTTCTTATCTTCTAAATAACTGAGGGTTTTACCTAAAAGTTCACAGAAAACTCATGTCGTACTTCATTCTAATTTTCTCTCACTCATGAAAGAATTGGGACTGATTAACAATAAGCCTCAAAATATCTTCCTGGATACTCGGTGACAATTTAGAACTATAAATTATAAGACTGAACTTTCATTATACTAAGTGAAATAGTTGATAAGTTTTAGTTCATTTTCATAGCAAATATGTACAATTTAAACTATATACTGATGTACTTGAGATGTAGCTCAGTAGTCTATAATAGACTATCTGCCTTCATTCCCTAACACTAGGAATTAAATGTACATGTACACAAATACACACATACACACAATATACACCCATCTGTCATCTATCTAATCTATCTCTATCTATCTATCTATCTATCTATCTATCTATCTATCTATCTATCTATCGATCTGTGTTGGAAACAACTAATTTTAAGCACTTGAGAGACTGAGTGGTAAATAGCATATTGTTGCTTCCTGGGTGCATAGTCTGGTGATAGAGTATAATTAATTAATATAAAAACTATGTATAGGGTTAAGATGTCTAGTAAAGTCATGGATCTTGGAGGAGAATCTACAATTACCACTTTACTAAATTAGAATAATCTCTTACTACATTCTAAATAATCATTCTTATTTCCACAGGTAAGTGTAGTCCTTGCCCCTTATCAAGGAAACTCCTCTTTGCAATAGATGAAGACCATTACAGAAAACCTCAACCAATTAAAATGCTGAGTACAGTCCCAATGGATACATTTACAATACTACTCACACATCTAAGGCTCAGGATTCATTGCAGAAGAAGGATCCAAAAAGATTGTAAGAACTAAGGCATCAGAGAGTTTGTTGTGAGATTGTATCCCATAAGAATGTCAGAAACTATACCCATAAAGTCACACCAACATGACTGTATAAACATGAGCTTTTTAAAGACAATAATAGGTATGGCAACATAGTTGTAGAAAAGCCCACGAGGCCTCAGTCCTACACATGGAGCCACAAGCAACTAAGGAATGTTGAGAGTGGAAGAAATAATTTTCCTCAGGGAATAGCCTATCAGATTTGTTATCCAAAACCAAACCATCAGCACTGATAGCATAATGTAACTAATATTATACACAGTGAGCAAGTTATACATATTTATTTAGAAATATATATTCCTAATATGTTTCTATAAAAGTAATTAGAATTTTTATAGTAGCCACTTCCCCCAACTGTACCTATTATAGGACCACTCACTTAGATGAAAAGGGCTGTTTAGGAATATTTTGATCTAGCCGGGCAGTGGTGGTGCATGCCTTTAATCCCAGCACTCGATAAGGGGGCAGAGACAGACAGATCTTTGTGAGTTTAAGGCCAGCCTGATCTACAATGTGTGTTCCAGAACACCCAGGACTGTTACACAGAGAAACCCTGTATCTAAAAACAGAACAAAACAAAAAACAAAAACAAACAAAAAAACAAAAACAAAAAATTGTCTTTAATAATTATATGGTGTTATGGTACCTACCTTTAGTCCTGACACTCAGGAGGCAATAGCAGGTGGATCCCTGTTAGTTCAAAGCCAGCCTGGTCTATATAGTGGCCTCCAATGTGAGCTTATATTTACATATGCAACAGTTAATGACAAAAGAGTCATGAATCTGAAAGAAAGCAAGGAAAGATATATGGGATGATTTGTAGGGAAGAAAGATAACAGGGAAGTTATGCAATTATATTATCGTCTTAAAAATAAAAGAAATAATTAAACTTTTACACAGGGGTAGTAGATACACAAAACCATTTAGTTAAATAAATAGCATAAAAATAAATGAACAGACGCATGTGCCCAAAAATGGGGAACTCTGAATGGAATTAATGGATTATATCAACTGTATCAATGACAGTATCCTGGCTCTAACATGGGAAAATTGTTATGAAAGATGTTATTATGGAGTGTATCACTATTTAAAAATGTATACATGCATTATTTATTAAAAATATATATGTATCTATCATTTTCTCCAAATAAATATTTTAATTAAAAATAATCACATATAGAAGTCATTAAAAATAAGAAGTAAAAGGGAGCATTACAAGATTTGAAAAAATATATCAATCCTGATCATTTCAATAGTCAGATACCTTATGTCAGTTATACAGAGTAACTGCTAAAATTAGCAATCTTTACACTGTGCCAAATAGAAGATATTTGTCTTCCTTGTGGCTCTTCTTTTTTTTTTTTAATTAAGGAAATTTTTATTCATTTTACATACCATTCACAGATCTCCCTCTCCTCCCTCCTCCCACCCTTCCTGTCTCCCCCACAACCCATGCTCCATTCCCTCCTCCAACAAGGCAAAGTCCTCCATGGGGAGTCAGCAGAGCCTGGTACATTCAGTAGAGGCAGGTCCAAGCCCCTCCCCCTGCATCAAGGCTGCACAAGGTGACCCACAATAGATTGTGGGCTCCAAAGAGCTAGCTCATGCACCAGGAATGAATCCTGATCCTACTGCCAGAAGGAACCCTTAAGCACATCAAGCTCCACAACTGTCTCTCTTATGCAGAAGGCTAGTCCAGTCCCATGGAGGCTCCACAGCTGTTGGTCTAAAATTCATGAGTTCCCACTACTTTGGTTTGGTTGTCTCTGTAGGTTTCCCCATCATGATCTTAATGCCCCTTGCTTATACAATCCCTCTTCTCTCTCTTCAACTGGACTCCTGGAGCTTGGCCTGGTGCTTGGCTGTGGATCTCTGCATCTGCTTCCATCAGTTACTGGATGAAGGTTCTATGATGGCAGGATGGATACTCACTGGTCTGATTACTGGGGTAAGCCAGTTTAGGCACCTTCTCCACTATTGCTATTAGTCTAAGCTGGGGTTGTGAGACCAAAATGAGCCATCTTAGAAATAAGACCAAATGTTTTCATCCTAAAACTAAGGCCTAAGATTTCTCACCTTTTAGGTACAGGCCATGAGTTACTAGAATAGGCCGTGAGTTACTAAAACCAGTCAGTTCAGATTTCAGAAACCAGGAAGTGTAAAAGTACAGAGTTACAAGGTAATCATGAGGTAATGACTGCCGGACTATGGAATGTCCTCTCCCTGGTTTCCAGGGTAACCTGGACCATAAAAATGTCCCTACCTGAGGGCAACCACTCTCTTAGAAGTAAGATTAAGCCATGATTTCTAGGGAGTCCCTAGAAGTGAGCCAGTCAGAATTGTACCTGTACTAGCACCCCTAAATCATGCAACCTTGTGGCTTTTGCCTTTAAAAACTGAGCTTGCAGAGAGGCGGACACTTCCTCCAGCCTCCACTGCATTGGATCTGTTGGACAAACTCCCTGCCTAGGCTTGTATTGCTTTTTTGGATATGCAGAATTAAACCTTGCTTTTGCATTCCAGCATGCTTGTCTTTGGTGGTATCTCTGGGGGTCGCAATCTGGGCACAACATTTGGGGGCTCGTCCAGGATCTCCAGAGACCCCCCC
>CABHPQ010102589.1:0-11707 GCA_902168405.1 Peromyscus aztecus
AAGAAATGGCTCTTGCATTTTTTCCTCTATTGGATCACTCCATTAACTGTATATAATTTAAGTGTATATACAAACTTACTATAAAATATCTATATTTTTTAAATCAACAATTGCTTGATTCTACAAGCTTCCACTGCTATTTTTTCAAGTTCACTGATTAAAAAATTCCTTTACAAACCTATCTACCCTGCTGTATTGGATTCCTCTATGCCAACTAACTCCACACCTATCAAATCAAGTTTCACTTCAACCACTTCCCCATAAACCTAACAGTTAAACCTAACAATCATCAATTACGCATTAATCTGACATAGTTGATCACTCCCTCCTGTTGTGGAATACTATTTTAAGGTGTGTTACATTTGTTTATAATGTGGGACACCTGTTTAATGATACAAAGGTGTGTTGCATTCTTTTATGTTGCATTTGTTTAACTCTATGAAGCTGTGTTACTTTGCCTGTCTAAAACATCTGATTGTCTACTAAAGAGCTGAACGGTCAATAGCAAGGCAGGAAAAAGAATCGGTGGGGCTGGCAGGCAGAGAGAATAAATAGAAGAAGAAAAAGGAGCAAGTGAGATCAAAGAGCAAGAAAAGAAAGGGCTAGACAGACAGACAGCCACAGAGTAAGGGTGAAAGTAAGATTACAGAAGAAAAGGAAAATGCCCAGAGGCAAAAGGTAGGTGGGATAATTTAAGAAAAGCTGGCTACAAACAAGTCAAGCTAAGGCCAAGCTTTTATAAGTAATAATAAGACTGTGTGTGATTTAATTAGAAGCTGGATGGCAGGCCTTAAAAAAGTAAAAGAGTGAAAAAACAGGCAAATATATTTGGGCATTTCAATGTAGGCCCATATTTCCATATAGGGAGCCAGCCGAGGGCCACTAGGAGGAACCAGGTCTAGCTCAGCAGTCTAAAGTTTGCCCATGCAGTCAAAAAAGGCTAAAAGATATGTAGTAAAAGAGGTCCAGATGTAAAAAACCTCTAAACAGTGTGGTGATACTGTGTTCCCCAATATATTGTGCACCCTAATAAACTTATCTGGGGTCAGAGAACAGAACAGCCACTAAATAGACATAGAGGCCAGAAAATAGTGGCACATACACCTTTAATCCTAGCATTCCAGAGGCAGAGATCCATCTGGATCTCTGTGAGTTCAAAGCCACACTGGAAACAGCCAGGCATGGTGACACACGCCTTTAATCCCAGGAAATGATGGCAGGAAGCAGAAAGGTATATAAGGAGTAAGGACCAGGAACTAGAGCCTTTTTTAAGCTTTTAGCTTTTAGCAGCAGTTCAGCTGAGATCCATTCAGATGAGGATTCAGAGGCTTTCAGTCGGAGGAAACAAGATCAGCTGACTAATTGGCAAGGTGAGGTTGGATGTGGCTTGTTCTGGTTCTCTGATCATTCAGCGTTCACCCCAATACCTGGCTCCAGATTTGTTTTTATTAATAAGACCTTTTAGAAATTTGTGCTACAAAACAGGTTCCAGTGTGTTTTATAATGTGTATAGGTTTAAGAAAGAAAAATAGACAGTCACAGAAAGAAATAGCTTTTAAAAAAAATAAAGTCTTTAAAGAGAGAGTAAAAGTAATATAAAAGAAAACAGCCACATAAAGATGGGAAATACACAGGTAATCTGGATCCTATATAGTATTGTTGATTTTGAATTTTTTTAATGCTGATGAGCAAAAGATGCTGCTAGGAGACATGGGATTGTGAACAGGACTGCAAAATTAAACCAACCTAGAGCTATCTTTAACTTTAAAAAAGAAGTCAAAAAATATGTTTGTCAAATGAAAATCAAAAATGCTTTGGAGTTTTGTTCCCATAGGAAACTAGAGGCTGTGGATTCCATCAGGGTTAATATGGATCAGGTTTGATCAAGGGAGACCTCCTGAATCTTGACAGGCTATATATATCAACAAAGGTTACTGCTGGTCTTCTCTGGACTTGGCCATTATCTCAAATTTTCTCAGGGACCCCTAAAAATGCCTTTTCCCAGAGACAACAAGAAGCAGTCTAGAGAAAACGATGCCCACATTCCCAAGAGTTGAGGGGTATGGGTGGTCTTTGGTTATTTTGTGGCTTATAGATGTCTGTTATCATTTAGGGTAATATAGTAATATAGGATAAAAAGACAACAATTAATCTCAGATATTTGATATTGGCATGAATTTTGGTATGTTGATACAAATTTAGTTACTTTTTATTACACTATATATGTATATGTTTCTACACTTGTTTAAGGTATTGTACCTATGTAGCTCATTTAAAAATGTAACCTAAAATTCTAATTTTTGAAAGCTATTATTATAAACTATTTAGGATAATCAAGAAACATAGGTTAGTAGTTAATCATCTATAACAATCAAATTTGTAGATAACACATTAGGCATGTTTTCAAGATCATACATGGTCTTCAAAACTTCAAAGGCCTAGAGAATATGGCATTTAAGACGTTTAATGATCTGAGGCTTTTAATGACAATGAGACACATCTGCTCCTGGCAGCACCAATGTACTTCAGAGAAAATGGGCATCAAAGAAACTGCATAGGAGTTTGCTTTCAAAGTGGCAAGATTAGATATTTGGGCAAGAAACTGCTTTTGCCTTGACTTCCTGACTGTATGCTGTATAAACTGGTCATGCAAGACCCGCAGGAAATTGACTGCTGAACTTTGCCAAAACAAGGTGGGACTATCCTTCAGGGTTCCTGCTTCAGGGAAGAGTTTGCCAGACATTTTGCAGGACACAGAGGAAAGCAACTGATGAGCTTTGCCAATACAGAGTAGGACAGTCCTTCAAATTTCCTGCTTCACTGCCAGATACTCTGGGCCTATAGGATGAAGATGGATAACGCAACGCTGCTGAGGAACTTTAGGTGACTGTCCAGGCAGCAAGATGTCTCTTTTGTTAGGTAATAGTACATCCCTTTGAGGGTCTTTGATGGAATTGAAGACTAGATAGTTATAGTTGCAGTTTTCCTTAGTTATGATAGAAAGTAAATTAAGTGTAAAACTTTGGATTCACTAAGATAATGGAGTATTTTCTCTGAGTTTCCTAATACAAATGGACTGAATAATGTAAACATAATTCTTGCTTGATAATTGTTTTTGTTATATGTTGTTTTATTATGTTAAAAGTTAAAAACTCATTTTTATTTAGACATAAAGGGGGAAATGTTGTAGAATATTATTTTACGGTATGTTACATTTGTTTATGCTGTGGAACATTTGTTAAATGATACAAAGATGTGTTGCATTCTTTTGTTGCATTTGTTTAACTCTGTGAAGCTGGTTACTTTTCTGTCTAAAACACCTGATTGGTCTACTAAAGAGCTGAACGGCCAATAGCAAGGCAAGAGAAAGATAGGTGGGGCTGGCAGGCAGAGAGAATAAATAGGAGAAAAAGAAGGAGCAAAGAACAAGGGGAGGAGGATATCAGGGACCAGCCACCCCACTACACAGCAAGTCACAGAGTAAAAAGTAAAGAAAAGGATACAGAATAAAGACAGATAAAAGCCCAGAGGCAAAAGACAGACAGGATAATTTAAGCTAGGAAAAACTGGCTAGAAACAAGCCAAGCTAAGGTTGGGCATTTATAAGTAATAATAAGTCTCCATGTGTGATTTATTTGGGAGCTGGCTGGAGGACCCCCAAAAGAGTAAAAGAGTCAAAGAATAAAAAACAAACAACTACATCCTCCTCCCTTATAAAACTTTTCATTTGAATTAATGGACACCATTTTCATTTGTTTTGTTTTGTTTTTCTTTTTTGTTTTTTTGAGACAGCATTTGTCTGCATAGCCCTGGCTGTCCTGGAACCACTTACTTTCTGCTTTCAAATGTATATGTATGAATGTGTGCATATGTACTTGTGTATCTGTGTGTTTGTCTCTATTTCTCAGCATTCTAAGATCTCAAGGAGTATCTCTGGACTTCTCCAGCCACACTCACTCCCTAACCTACATTAATCAGTTCTCAGGGCATTAAACATTATCTGCCAATCACTGAAAACTTGTATCTCTAGCTTAGAACTGCAGACACAAATATACCCAGATATCTACAGTTTCTCCACTGCTAACTTGGCATATCCAAAATTAAACTCATTATTTCCCCCTAAAACCTGCTTCTTATGCAGTCTTATCAATGTCAACTCTATTCCAGTTTTTCAGGCCATATCCAATCCATCATCAAATTGTTGCCTCTGTATTCAAAATGTATGCAGAATATAATACTTCTCTCAACTCCTATCTAAAATCAATGCCATCACCCAACGAGATGTACAGTTGCAGCTGGCTAAATGATCTCATTCATCCCTAATGCTGACATTCTCTACTTAGCAGCAAAGAAAACCATTTAAAATAAGCAAAGCTGAGGATGGAGCTCAGTAGTTTGCAACTGGGGGTGGGGGGGCTAAATTTAATCTCCAGCAAAGCAAATATAGTCGAAATTCTACACTGGCTTTGAATTTTTAGGGTCTACACAACCACATATGGTCTGGCTCCCCCAACTTAACACACCTATCAGACATCACTTTCTGCCAATCATTCCCTTCAACACCTCCACTAACATACCCATCACTCTGAAAAGAGACCAAGCATACAGCAGAGGATCTCTGCACCCCTGTTCCATGTTTATCAAATGTTCTCTTCGCTAAGGAATGGGAAGGTGGTTCAGTCACTAAAGCACTTTCTGTATAAGCATGAGGACTTGAATTCAGATCCACAGCACCCTCATAAGAAGCTAGGCACAATAACAAGTATCTGTAATACTAGTGCTGGGCAGGTGGAGATCAACTAAGGAAGATACTCAACACCCCACCTCTGGCCTCTACATACAAATGCATACAACATACACACACATGAAAATAAGCACCTGCCATACCACACTAAAAAACTAAATTTAAAAAATGTTAATTATAAAAAAAATATTTTCTCTTCTAGAGTCTGTACAGAGCACACTTTTACTTAAAAATCTCTGCTCAGGAATCAGTTCTGATTAGAGCCTTGCCTAACCATCCTGTAAAAAACAGCACTATCCCCACCCATGCTCTTTCCACCTCAATCTGCTTTACCTTTTCCACAGGACTGTAGCAGCTGAGATACTACATATACACATACTTATTTTCTTTGTATTGTCTCACTTGTACATAAGCTCCAAAAAGTACTATGTTGTACTATGCCATGCAAGTGCTCACTCACCTTCAAAGGTGATGACTGATTCCATTCAGACTTGGTCTGTTTTTAAAGCCAGGATTAAAGAAATCAGCAATGTAGAAGTTCTCAAGTCCTGGAGAAACACTGACTGCAAGACAGTACACTCACAAAAGTACCTAACTCTAGCTAAGGACAAAAATAAGGGCTAACAATTCTACACTATGATGAAGCAGAAAGTGGGGAGGGCAAAGGAAAAAAAAGAAAAATGGCCTTCTCTGCTTCTCCATCCCTTGACAAGAAATACCACCTGATTGTTTCCTGTAAGGCTGCCTACCAACTCTGTCCAAAATAACACCAACCCCATTCTACACACTTAAGAGCTGTTATGAATAGTTCCTGCTTTTCTAAGCTGTGGTCTTCTGAGAAAACTGGAACTTTCAACCCTAACATTGGCTGCCAAGACATAATGGTCTGAGAAAGCTCTCAAATTTCCATAAAGCACTCAGGCTGCAACCAAATATCATTAATATGATGACAAAAACTAGTCAAAGAACCTTTGATGGCTGCCTCTTTGTCGTCCCTAGTGTATACTACCAGCTCACTCATCAAGAGATTATGATATCTTAGTGTGGGGAGGTGGCTAGGCAGGGAGGCAGGCAATCCAAAACCATAGGATTAAAATTGTTCTTCTTTTTTCATTTTAAAGAGTGGAGAATAATGGAAAATAGAAAATATCTGGTAACACATGATGCATCATCTGGTCTTTTCAATGCCTAACATAAAAACAGAAACTACGGACCACCATGCTTCTGCTTCACCAAGCAAGAAGCAGAGGCAAGTGGATCGCTGAGTTCCAGGCCAGGCAGGACTACAAGTAGACCCCACCTCAAAAAAAATAAAAAAGGTTAGGAATTGACCAAGTAAACTTAAAACAGTCTCCCACACATTTTATGTGCTCATACAAAGAAAACAGAGATTCTTGATTATTTGCAACAACTGGTGCCATTTTTAAGGCAAATAATCCTCAAAGATGACCCCCTTATATTCTAATTAAGCTACTAATCAACAAAGAAAAATAGGGGGGAAAAGTTCTCATGGATGTAGCTTTTAATAATCCTCTACCTCCTCATAGCTCCAGGACTCAATTTAAGCAACCAGAAATCTCTAAAAAGATTCACTCTGAGGCATAAAGCAACTAACTCACTACACAAGAGCTAAGCTCAAAGACTACACATAACATTTTCTGACTGGTCAATGCACTCAAAAAGAAAGGAGCATTCTGACTGGCTGATCTCTTAATAGGCTGAGTCACACCCCAGCATCAGCAAGCACCCTGGCAATCAAAAGTTAGAAACCAAAAGAGACAGGAAGCCACAGAATGCTGAGAAAATATGGGGGTGGGAGGGCTGTCAGTACCAATAGAAACTGTCACGTTAGGGCACATCAACCAGAACTAACTATAGCCTGAGACAGCATTCCAATGCAGAGTGTGCTAATATGTCCTTGGGTTTCCTCACTTGTGGTTCCCTCAATGCTCCTATGGCTGTCATATTCCAGGGCTTGCTTTCTCGGTCACTCCTTTGAAGTGGATGATTTATTTCCCACAAGTCTCTTCCTTCTTCCAGTGTCATGTTATCCAGTATTCACTCATACTTCCTACTCAGCCCTTATCACTGACAAGCACACAATCAGACAGGGGTTAGATGTACCACAAGATTAGGTACAATATATCACAGAGCAATGGGGAAAACACAACAAAGCACTATGAGCACACTCCAATCTCAGATTCTTTCCAAATCACCACTCCACATTTCCACCCTCTTTTTTTTTTTTTTTTTTTTTTTGGTTTTTTCGAGACAAGGTTTCTCTGTGTAGCTTTGCGCCTTTCCTGGAGCTCACTTGGTAGCCCAGGCTGGCCTCGAACTCACAGAGATCCGCCTGCCTCTGCCTCCTGAGTGCTGGGATTAAAGGCATGCTCCACCAACGCCCGGCTCCACCCTCTTATAAAAGGTTACTCACTCTGTCTTTTACTTCTCAAGAAATACCTGCAATCTCCACTTCTCTCTCAGAGTTCAGACTTTATTTCACATAGGATCTATTTCAATTACCTTCTACAAGAAATACAGCTTAATATATTTGTACATTGTTACATCAGCCATCTCCCTAAAAGATATCATAGGATATTTTTAAGACCAACAAATCCTCAAAGATGACTCTCCAGCCATATTCAAATTAAACTACTAATCAACACAAAAAGGCAAACAGAAGAAAAACTTCACCTGTCAGGAACTATTGGTTTGGTTTTAAAATATATATATTTCGAATGCCCAGAAGAGGAAGTCCAATCTTTAGCACAGCAATAAGATAATACACATTTGGAACAGGGCCTTTTAAAGAGAAGACTGACCAGGTGCTATCCCATTGCTTGCTAAAGCTACCTACGTATCTTCAGCAGATCCCTTTATATGTCACCCATAAAACGGTATTTCTAGGTGGCCAATGAGTAGTAGTAAAGACTGAAATGTCAGGTACTAGTGAAGTATATCTGATAACTATTGTTCTGGGCTATCTTATCTGTCTAGAATACATCACTTCCCCCAAATAAATAAATAAATAACAGTTAACCAGGTTTTCATTTGTAGCTTTTAAATAATTAACAATTCAAGTTAAATCAGAAGTGACCTGATCAACCCTGAACAAACAAAAACTTAAATACACTACATTCATGAAGGCTTTGGTTTGTCTAAAATTTATCACAATTTTAACATATTACAGATTTGTTACTTTAAGCAATCAAAAACAAATATATATTTATACTTTGATAAATATCAAAAATTATAATTCACATAAGCAAAAAACCATTAAGGTATTCAAGAATATTTAAAAGGTAACAGGATTATAAGGCTAAAGAGTTGAGAAGCATCCTACTAAATGTTCTAATTAATACTTCGTTCCCATAATTCATCTTTCAAAAGTAAGCACCAAACAGAAATATGGCTCATGCCTATAATTCCGGCCTAAGGGGGCCTGAGATAGGAGGACAGCTCTAGAAGCTAAATAACACAATACTTCAGATGGCAGGATACCATCATACACAATTAAAAGACAAAATTACAAAGTATTTTTTAAAGTCAATGATTCTAATAAAAATTTTAAAAGCTCCCAAGTCTTTAGTACTAAAAAATAAGTCAGGTATGTTGATATATGCCTATAATTCATGGAAGGTAGAGTAAGAAGGATCAGGATTCAAGGTCAGCCTAGGTTTCATGAAACTGTCTTAATAAATAAATATAAAGAGTAACAAAAATAATATTTCAGTGTTAATGCTAATAAAAATAGTTCAGTGAATTTGTGGACAAGAACAACCTATTCATAAAGAGAAGAAAATAAAACTGAAATAAAACCTGCATATGCCTTTAACTGTTAAGACAGAAAGTACTCTTGCCTTCATTTTTTTTTTAAGAAACTCAAAACAAAAGGCCATGGAAGTATTGACAAAATTAGTCAAGTGAATTCTGCTGGAAGAAATACAAATCTTTCTAAAGTAAATCTAGCAAGAGCTTTTGAAACTGACAAAACCTTCATACCCTCTGATACTGTAATTCCTCCCATGGGCCTTTAGCCTACAGGAAAAAAAGATGATGAATTATGTGGCAATATAGTAACTGTAGAATCCTGAACAGGACTGGGAGTAGCATTCTAGTAAGGCCATCCAGAACACCTAAATACTAGCTGCACTACTTACAAAATGAGGAACTTACATGTCCACTTTGAAGTAAGTAACTATTCTCCATAACACTGTATAATAACCCAAGGTATAAAAACTGAAAAAAGAAAACCTATCAAATATGAAAGTACAGATTAAAGATTACATTTACACACCAATCAATCAATGATATAAAATTATATGGAACTAACAAGAAACAAGGAATAATTTCTTTTGATTTTATTTCTTTAACCATTTGTAAAAACAAAATGCCTTTTGGAACTGGTCAGGCCCACTACACTAAGCACATAGTTAAAAACCGACTTTTTAGAAACATAAATCTACAATAATCATTTTTTGTCACTAAAAAACTATCATGGGAGTAATCAGAGCAGCTTTTCTCACAACATGCAAGCTACACATGTAATTTTAGCTATGCTATTACCAGGCTGTCACCCAATTATATCGAAATCTCACTTCACCATCAGAAGGAACTGTGCAGGATCTCCATATGGTGGGTGACCAGAGGTACCCAACACCAAAGTGCAAGCTGCAGCCCAGTGGAGTGGTAAGGGCCCAGTTTCTCCCATTTTCCCAAATGAGGTATCACGTTTCTTAGCCACTCAAGGGCTTTAGGTCCCTAGGAGTGGCAGCTGAGGACTCAGAGGAGGAGGGAAGCACAAGCAGACTTCTCCACAGAGCAGTGAGAAACACACAAATATAAAGTCAGGAGCTGCAACATAGAGGTTGAATGGACACAGAGGCAAGCTACTTGCTTTTTCAGGCTCTGACTGTTCAAAATGAAAAGTTTTAACGCTGAACCAAACAATCTGTGAAATCTTTCAACTTCAATATCTACTAATATAGTCCTCTAATAAATATCCACCCCTCTCATACCTCACCATG
The DNA here is from genome assembly GCA_902168405.1 of Peromyscus aztecus. Lineage (NCBI taxonomy): Eukaryota > Metazoa > Chordata > Mammalia > Rodentia > Cricetidae > Peromyscus > Peromyscus aztecus. The sequence continues at coordinate 9,772 of CABHPQ010102589.1, forward strand.
ATGGTAAAACCTCTACTAAGAATTAGAGGCTAGGCATTGATGGCTTATTTCTCTTATCCTAACACTCAGAAAGCGGAGACAGGGGCTGCAGAGATCTGAGGTCAGCCTGAGCTGAGCAACCCATAGAGTTCTGGGCTAGCCTAGGTTACAGTGAAACTCTAAAGGGGAGGAGGGGACAAGATGGCTCAGTGGATTAAGGTGTTGCTTGCCAGCCTGACAAAGCTCTATCCGCAGCATTCACATGCTGTTGAAAGGGAACCCACTCCTACAACTGACCTCCACACACATCATAACACACACATACTCTGGCACAGGAGCAGGAGTATGTGTGAACGTGAACACACACACACACAATAAATGTAATTTTTAAAAAATTTGGATTTAGAATTAGGATAAGGGAGAGTAAAAGTGAACCACAAAATGGTCAAAAGACTTAGATTGTGTTCCCAGCTCTGTCCCTTTCTATCCATAGGACTGCGGGCAAATCACTGAACCTCAAAATAAAGTTCTAGACCAACCCTTACTGGCCATGATCTTCTCATTCCTCCATCTTGAAGAAAATTGACTTTTTTCCATCATAACTAGGATGTCATCCCTAACCAGTATCAACTTTTACTTCATCCTTAAACAAATAAAAGTAGTAATGTTGGGGCTGGAGAGAGAGCTCAACAGTTAAGAGCACTGGCTCCTCTTCCAGAGGATCCTGGTTCAATTCCCAGCACCCACACGGCAGCTCAGTCTGTAATTACAGTTCCAAGGATTCTGACACCTGCACACAGACATACATGCAGGCAAAACACATACAGTAAAAAAAAAAAAATCATTTTTTAAAGTAATAAATGGTATTCTTTTCTAAGTTTTCTGGTACTGAAAGACAGTCTAAACATATTTCACTTATCTTAAATCTGCATTCAAGCCTGGACCCTTTCCTCAAAATGCATTCAGTAAATAGATTTTAGCAGTATGTGCTGCACCAGCAAACTTCAAAAGAAACTCAAAAGCCTGGGGGAGAAATATTTAAGCAAACCATGAACTGCCAATCGACAAAATACTAAGTGCACAATGGAATGGCGCTACTGGATCCATGAAAAAAGGATGGGAGACACGTGGACAAGACTCAAATTCAATACTTTCGTGAGGTTATAAAAGCAAAACGTTTACTGGGAAGACAATTCTGGATGGAGGGAACAGAGGAAGGTTTCATCTTCTGTGAACTGCAAATAGCCGCATGGAGAAGACATGCATACTTGTAGATGAAATGAGAATGGAGATAAGCTCCAGAAATTGGGAAAGACTGGATTTCCCCAGCACAGACTGTGATGTCACTGAAGGACTTCTAAGCGTGACATTAAAATTCTCTTCTTCCCCCAACACAGTCAAAGCAATGAGGCAACAAGCAGAAACTTCTACCTGAGGAAAGGTAACATAAAAAGTTCCTGCTCTCAGGATGGCTCTTTCTTCTTGTGGCATATTAAAGAAACAATACAAATTACACAGTAAGGGTTGGAAGTATTTTTAACCTAGAGATTGAGGTCAATGTTGTTCAGAACAAGAACGAAAACCTCCATATAAGAGCAATGTGCTTTAACAAATTAAGAGACACAAACATCAAGAAAGTCTGGAACGAAGACTGACTGAATCCATGCAAACAGTTAGTTCCTCAATGTTTACATCCTTACCAATTATAGACCACACATTATAAAACATACCTTGTGCTTACCTTGCAAATTAAATGTGATTAAAGTGGTTTTAGTCTAAATGACGATATGTTAATCAACTATCTAAATACATATATCTATTGGTACTTAATGTTCTCGATCAAAAAAATTAAGGCTAGCCTCGAGCTTGCTATGTAGACCAGGCTAGCGTGGAACTCACAGAAATTCACCTGCCTCTGATTCCTGAATGCTGGGATTAAAGGCATGCACCTATACCT
>CABHPQ010102594.1:0-12861 GCA_902168405.1 Peromyscus aztecus
TTCTTTCTTTCTTTTTCTTTCTTTCTTCCTTCCTTCCTTCCTTCCTTCCTTCCTTCCTTCCTTTCTTTTTTTTTTGAGGCAGGGTTTCTCTTTGTAGTTTTTGGTGCCTGTCCTGGAACTCGCTCTGTAGACCAAGCTGGCCTTGAACTCACAGAGATCCACCTGGCTCTGCCTCCCGAGTGCTGGGATTAAAGGCATGCGCCACCACCGCCCGGCATTGCTACATCATTTGTTAGCTGAAAAATATGGGAAAGGTTACCTAATTGTCCTTGGGCTTTGTTTTCCTCTTCTTTTATCCTCTTCTTTCAATGCTCCCACCATCTGTTGTTGCGGTATGTTACTGAATTCACACTAAACCTCGTAAAGCCAGTTACTCTGTGCCTGATGCATAATAGCCACTTAATGAAAGTTAGCTTTCTCCGCCCTACATCCCCCACACCTGCAAACAGTTGTACTCTCTGGTGTCAGAGTGACGGCTTCAAAGTCTGCTCAGAGTATTTTGAATTAAACTTTCCCGATGCTTGCTACTGTAACTTTAGTACCCATCATTATTACAGTGTGTACTCCATGAGCACAGCTTTCCGGTATCATTGGGATCTTTGAATTGTGTTTGGTAGGCTTTTATCTAATCCCCTGATAGGCTTGTACCTGTGGGCACACACCTACATTCTCTCACATGCACAGTATTACTCAGGAGAGCTCCAAGATAGTATTGACTGAATTCACACTTTACATTCTTCACATTGTTTTTACCAAGAGGAATGGTCTTGATAGTTCCCAAAAACCAATTATTATTATTATCTTTTAGATGGCCTCATATATGAATCATAAGGCCCTTGCCACAACTGGTTTATTATTGCAATATTTGTGAGATGTTCTCTGTGATAGGCTAAATATGGCTGCTAAGGATATCTAGGTCCAATTCCTGGAAACTGAATGTTGCTTCATATGTCAAAAGACTTTGCAAATACAATTTGTTAAGGATTTTGAGACACAGAGGATTTTGGATTGAGTGGTTTGGCTCCGTTTGCAATCAGTAGCAAAAGTTGCACTGTGCTGAACTGTTGACTTTGAAGATCAGGGAAGGGGCCACAAACCACAGATAGCAAGGAATACTGACAGGCTTTGGGGCTGGAAGAGGCAGGGGGTGGATTTTTCACAGGAGCCTATAGAAGAAGAAGCCGTCTTTCTGATCCTTGATGTCTACTTAGTGAAACACGTGTACTGATTCTGGCCTCCAGAACTGTAAAAATTAAGTTATGTTAGTAAGTTTCTGATAATTATGAGTACAATGAAAGCCAATACAAAACCCAGAGGGGATCTGTTAAAAAAATCACACAGGCCTCAGCACTTAATGGAGTGCTCCAAAATGCACGCTTGTTTCGTCATCTGTCATGCTCCATTCATGGCCTCTGGTCATCAAAATGAGACTTCTGTACATATGTGTCCTGTCATTTCCAGTCACTTGTCAACCAGCTTGATTATGAAACCATCTAGATAGCGAGGCTGCTGTTGTCAAACTTCAGATCTCTCGGATGAGTCCTGCTCAGTCCAATCTTGCTTGCAAAGACTAGTTTATGAGGGAAACCGTGTTTCCAAGCGTGACAGCTGCAGGATCTTGGTGCTGACAGGTTCAGACCCCCACGTTAACCTCCGCATCACTTCCAGGAGTTTTGATAAGTGACAGTCTGCCTCAGCGAGTGCCTATTCTGCTCATTGTCCTCCAGGGGAATGATTCACAGCTGGTTGCGGATCCTCTGTTAAAGGCTTTCCCACACATGCACACTGTTCTGAGTCAGTGCCATAGAGCATCGAAACAGGAAAAAAAAAAAAAGCTGTATTTTCCTCTAACAATACAGTGATGACAAAGCATGGTCTATGGAGCAGAGGAGAGTCAGGTGGCTGGTGCTACCTGGTCATTGTACCACGTCCCCCTGCTCTATAGTTCTCATTCCTGCAGCCTTTCCCTTCTGTACAATCACGTAGGCTCTGCATGCCTCACCACCCACAGATCGCTTTTATTCCAGATTAAAAGAAAAGGAAATTTCCCTTCCATTTACCCAGAAACCAGACTTTGTTAAATATTTAATGTGTTAGAATTATAATGTATACTTTCGGAAGAGTTTAAAAATCTTGCCTTTTTTCTTTTACTTTTAATGATTAAATAGAAAACACCATTCTGTGCTATAGCATATGATCTTATAAACTATGAAGTGACTATGACTTCATCTGTGGGTGACATTTGATTGACACTGCTAACAATAGTAAAATGTTTAAATTCTTTAATGTTTAAGAGAGACTTTGATGACTTGTAGATGACGTAGCCAGAATGAAGCCATCTGAGGTTGAGGTGCTGATGATGAAGTACACTGGCTTCAGCCAACAGGCTGAAAGTTGAGCTTTAATAGTTAGGCTTCGTACCTCTGTGACAAGCAGAAAGTGATGCTCTTTGTTTGACACCACTCAGGAGTTAGACTTAACTAACGGTTTCTTCCAAGTCACAAATGCAGCGACATAACCACGGTTCACTTCCTCACTGTCTTGTCGGTCACAAATCTAGACTTGCTTTGAGTTCTTTCATCCAGGGATGGGATGCCATCGGTGGCTTGACTTGGATCCAGTCCCAAGCTCCTGCAGACAGGGTTCTGTTACTTGTGGGATTATCTCTGGGAGACTCTCTGCCTCTTGCCGACTGCCCTCAGTCCCTTAAATCATGGTCTCAGTTGGGGGACTTTCTTCAAACCTCTTCCTGTGGCAGCCAGAGAAGAAGGAAATCAACAAAGAATGTCTGTTAGTGAGGTTTAAGTACCAACCTTGTGCATCGTGGGCTTGGATTTGCCATCCATCATGTTTGACGAATTGGGTTACTTAGAAGGATGATTAAGGGCTTGCCTACACTCCAGGGAAAGATTACATGGGGCATAAACACCAGAAGACAAAGTGTAATGGGGGGGTGGTCATCTAAGACCTAATGTGTATCACAGATTCCTAACAGAGAACAAGTTAAAAGGGCATACTGTGACCACCATTCCACTTTAAAGCCTAACTCAAGATTGGTCACATTAAGAATTAATACCTTAAAGTTAGGTCAATTATATAACACCGCCCAAAAAGGAATAACACTGTGAACTATGCCCAGCAGGTGGTAGGGATGCAATAATTGTTTACAGGGCAAAATCTATGCTATATTTTGAAATTTCTTTATGCGTAAAGACCTTTAGCTAAAATTACTTTCTTCCTCACAATAGCTCTGTGAGGGGGTGAAGGCAGGCATCCTCATGCTAGAGAAGCAGACCTCAGCAAGAAAACAAGTAACTGTGAAACCTGGGATTCACAGCTGGTGACTTCCTGCCATGATTTTTCTCTTATAGTTTTTGGAGGCAGTGGGTTCATAGACCCAAGCCAGGTGGGATTTCTTAAGCCCTTCCTGCCATGCTTATCATCATTAGAATTCCTTTTGTCTATTTGGCTAAAACTGTGAAGTGTTAGGGGATTTTCTTAACAGTTTTACATATTTCTGTAGTACTAGTATTTTAATAATTGGTCTCTTGGTGTCCTTCTCCCCTCAGCCATTTTCATCTCCTTTTCCTGATCATCAGGTATTTATCTTTATGCTTTCAAACAGTGTTCTTCCTTCTAAGTTTTTCAAGTTTAGATACTGTCTCTTGAAATTCCATATGGAGGCTGAGGTTTACCACTCAAACACCCTAAGTAAACACGCACAGGCTCCCATCGCTATCTGTCCAGTGCATTAATTTCATAGTTTGGTTAGATCAGCGAGCCTTTCTTTTTCTCAGAGTTTGACTGATCACTTTCTACTCCTGTGCCTGGGAACCCTCTTTATCACCCCTCTTTTATATCGGCTATCCTGCTTCCTATATCTCACACTTTCTCTTCTTTTGTGCTGTGTGGATCCTAATAAATTATAAAAAATTGTCTTCTACTTCTGTCCTTGATTGAGAGTGAGACTGAGTGTGAAGTTGTAGATTTGAAGATAAATTCCCTCAAGGAATGGAAAGCAGGCTGCATATTATCTTCTAAATATCACTACCATTGTGAACATCATACTAATTTATTTAGAATTTTGTTTTTGACCTTGTCATGTCCAAAGAGAAATTCCCAAGGCTACATTCCTAGGCCTTACGGAAAGAGGTTCTAACGATATTGATGGATGTCATCATACAGTATGCTCTGTCCTTCAAATCACCCTGTTTTCAGTAAACCCCTTTACTCTAAACTATTGGGGACTCACTCACCCTTTGCATGAATTAATCCTTAGTCCCTAACATAAAGAAAGGGTAGTCATCAGGGCATAGAGTGCAGAAATGTATGGGAACCTGTCTACTTACTAAATACTTTCAAATAGTTCATATTTCCACCTTGTAGTGCTTCCATCTACTGAGAAGTTCACTCATCTTCTACAGGATGATGAAGTTGGTATCATCAGTTTTTCCCATCTCTATACCTAGCTCTTCAGTCTGCCTAGTCATTTGTTACATGTCACTTTGAGAAATGTCACATTAGCTTCCCCTTGAGTTATGCTTGCCTGTCTGCACAAATACATTTCTATAATTTTAATGGGATTTGAAGCAGAAAGGAAAGAAGATATGCACATACTCAATCTGCCATATTTTTCCTAGTAAGTCCTAGGACATTCTCTATAGTTTGGAGAAATATCAGATGTTCCCATTTATCTAGAGGCTTAGCTACCGAGTTACAAGATAATGTCTTAGGTCCTACTTTATTACCTGGGCAGGGAATGCCAATTCTGTTCTAGAGAGCTGCTTCTGATGAGAGGAGGCAAAGCTGTAATTTAATTTTACTTTTTAATTGGATAGTTTCCATTAGAAATATCTATCTATCTATCTATCTATCTATCTATCTATCTATCTATCATCTGTGATCTCTCTTTATCTATCTATATCATCTATCATCTATCTGTATCTCTCTACATCTATATACATATCATCTATTCATGATCTACCATCTATATCTATTCATCTAATCTATCTGTCTATCTATCTATCTATCTATCTATCTATCTATCTATCTATCTATCTATCATCTATCTGTCTTATCAATCATCTATCTATATCCATCTAATCTGTTATCTATCTGTCTATCTGTCATCTATCTATCTATCTATCTATCTATCTAATCAATCATCTAATCTATACAATTTATCTATCAACATCTATCCTATTTTGTGTGTGTATGTATGTACCAGTGCATTAAGGAAATGAGTCTAGATGTGTTTGCCCCTGGGGATATTCATGCCATTCTGTTTTTGCTATGTTTTAAAAAACACTTTATTGAGACAGAGTCTTGCTCTGTATCTAAGGCTGGCCTCCAACTCATGATCTCCTGTTTTACCATTCAGGTGCTGGAATTACAGGTGTGTGGCCTCCCACCTGGCACATCTAGTTTTCATTCTAAGTAAAATACCGTTCTTGTTCCAATCATCCTTCCTCACCGAATGTGCAGGGGAAAGCCTCCATCTGTCTGTGGAGAGAGAAAGCCAAATCATCCCCCCTTGTTAGTCACAGAGGACTTGCCTTGGAGGACAGCCTCCAACCCACCTGTCAGATAACTGGGCTGATTCTGTTCATACGTTCTGTTCTCATTTGCATATCTATTTTTATGTTATTTAACTTCTGTTTATGAACATGTTATAAACTTTAGGCTCACCGAAAAGTCAGGCTTGAAATTAACTTTTTTAAAAGGCCAAAATTACATGACTGCTTTTTAAGGAAATCTATTCTCTGTCATTTAAATGCTAATATAAATATGCCAAGTGTAACGGCAGCTATGCAGAGGCAGAAATAATAGGTATCTGATGCTCTTTATTCAAAACCAAATTAAAATATTTTCATTTGGATTTCTTATTCAATTTATCAAGGTTTTGACTCTTTTCTTTTCTGAATTGCAATGTTTATTTAAACTGTACCAGGCATTGCCCTTTGACATTTAGGCTGAGATCAAGTGTAAACAATAGCAGGATTGTTGTGGGTCCTGGGAACAAAAAGATGTGCCTGATGCCAGATTGAGCCTATGATATAGCAAGGAGATATTTGTGGAGAAAGCCTTATAAAACAGAATTATGGAAAAATATATCTTGAGAATAAAGAGCAGAACAGCAAATGAATAAATCTCCCGGAAGAGAAGAGCAGAGTCCAGAAGTGCTTGACACAGGTGATGACTGAGCTGAATTTAAATAAAGAGGAGGCATATGATCTATGAAGAGAAGAGATAGATGTTCAGGAGTTTCCTACGTAAAGACATGAGTCATGAAACAGCATAATGTGTTTCCAGAACACTGAAGCGTAAGAAGGGAGATAACCCACACGGCAGAAGCCAAGCAAACCACAGAAACCTTCCTGAGAAGAGCAGTAGAAATGAGCTAGTTAACTCAACTTCTTTTTAAAACAGTTTTGGCACCCTGAATGCATTGGAGATGATGCTGTATTTCTTGTCAGAACTAATCAGTTGTAATCGCCCAGGCTAGTGACTCCTCTAGTTATTTTTTGATGTATAACACATCACTCTATACTTTGTGGCTTCAAACAACCACTGACTTGAAGTCCATCATTGGCCATTTGTCCGTCTAGGTTGGGCCCAGCAGGGTGGTTCTGGTGTGGGCTGGCCTGGTTAATCTTGGCTGGTCTTGTTTATCTGAAAGCAACTAATGGGTGCTTCATGGCAGCTGACAGATTAATTATGGCCTCCTCTTAGCTGCAGGATGCATAGTATTACTTTTACAAAGTTATACACTACCTTAGCAAGTTACCCGGATTGGTCCTAATGTAGTCTCAGTTCTTATGACACTGGAGACATGTACATGTGAAGCATCAAAGAAACATAGACTTGGAACCAACATAGGCTTGCTTTTTACCTCAGTATCACAAAAGTAACCACCATCAAGGGTAGAGAAATAATGTATGGATGGGAGTAGCCCCAAAGAACTAACACCACCTCAGTAGTCTATCACTTCCCAGTTAGTAGACATCCATTGTCTGTGTAGTCACAGAGGCTCCTCACTACCCTCCTTCCCACTCTCTTGTAAATGAAAATAACAGTCATATACTTGACCTAAGATGACCAACTTCCTGTTTGCCCTGTTTTATCCAGATTTCAGCCTTGAGAGAGTCCCGTGTTCCAAGAAGCACCTTAATGCCAGGAAAAGCAGGATGGTTGGTCACATGCCTTCTCAAGTAGTAGACTATTTCGGAGTCATCCAATTCAAATCAGATCAGTCAGAAATATTTCAAAGTGGGAATGGAGAGAGGACACTGATTTTAATGGCTAAAAAGATTGGGGTGGTTGGGTTCTGTGACCATGCGGCACTACATATGTGCAGCGAGAATCAGTTTTGACTGCCGCATAGCTGTGCTATCATTTTTACTGAGGATTGCCTATAGCCTATTGTTTAAAATTGCCGTGAGTTCTAGTTTGTGATTAAACTTGCTTGAGTTAGGTTTTCTCTTTTGCAGTCACATTTTCGTTGCCCATCACCTCCAAGTGCTTTCACTGGTTTCTGGAAGTGAAGGCTTGGCCAGTGGATTCTAAAGCATGGAAAAGGCGAGTGGATCTGGAACCTGGTGAGGTTCTCAATTCCAGTGAACGTGGCGACAAAATTAAACTTTAATATGTTATTTCTTGGGACTCAGGCCATGGGACTCAGGTCATGTACCCACCAAAGTTCCCTTTTGTAGGAAACAATCATGGTAATAGCATTTGTGAGTATCTTGCATTCTCAGGCTATTGCAAGCAAGAGATAAAAGTACTGGTTCAGATGGAAGATCACTCTGAAATCATTAAAGACACCTTTCCGCTTCACGCCAGTGATCTGAGCCACTCAAGGGCAATCACAGAAGATGAGTTCTGCAGCAGGCTCTGAGCTTAGTGTCTGATTAGAAATGGTAGACCCTGGTGATGGGAATAGAAGTGTGTGGAATGTCAGAACTATCGGGGCTCTTTGGAGCCCCAGGTTGCTTCCAAGTGCTGTACTGAGCAGCTGCTGCCTCATCAGTACCCCGTTTTGTCAGATGCCCCTCTTGAAGGAGACGATGGCACATGAAAATCTAACATTGTTAAAGCATTTTCATAGTTTTAAAGTTATCTTTTGTACAAACGTTAAGAACTCATAAATATATTTAAAATCCAAGCAAGTTACTTAGTCAGAATATTTAACCCCCTAAGCTCCAAACAGTTTGATTATATTAGTCATACTTACACAAAAAGACTGGGGAAAAGAAAAGCTTTTAGCTACATTTTGAAGGTGGCTGGCTTTATAATCCATATTTAAAGGGTGCTTCCAGGGTTAGAATAATTGTATGCAGGGAAAGCAAACAGCTTACTTTTAAAACTTGCTTGGAGGGAAAGGTTTCACTGAATTAAGCCTTCAGGTTACATTTATCAGTGCCAGCACCTGTGTGCTGAAATTAAAATGGAATGACTTTATCAAAATGATTTCATTTTTTCTTCCTGTGTTTCAGTTACTTGATGGGTGCATGTTCTCTCCTCCAAACTTTAAGTTTTAATTCTTTTGCATCTCTTTAACAAGTAAAGGAATTTGGCAAGAGCTTGCTGAATATTTAAAACAGCAGTGTTAGAAGACTCTGTCCTTCAGCACTTTTCAAGGATATTATCTTTATTCCGTCCACATTAATTGTGTAACCATTGTGTATTGTCCTCATCATCAAGTTTTTCTTAAGGGCACCGTTGCTAGATTAACAGCTAAGGTAGCGAGAATTGTATTTTCTCACTCTCCAGGGCTTTTTGGTTTGAAAAAGGAAGAATTGAATAGACAGAGCTGAACCAAAGAAGGAATACAGGAATTCCTGAATACAGAGATTAAAGAAATAAGGAAAGTGTTCACTGAAAGAATCACTGTTACTGAAGTCAATTCACAGATAGGGTAGTTTAGAAAGAAAGCAGGAAAAACTTCTATTAATTGGTGGAAAACGCATGGAAGGGAGTAGAATTTGAGGAGTGTGTGCTTGTTTGCAGTATGCCTGCCTGAGCACATGTGTGTTCATGGTGAGGTGGGGTGGGTGGACATTGACGTGTTCACAGCCATCATATGAGGTGGGCAACTGGAAAGTGTGCTGCCTGTGTCGTTGAAGGAACTTGATTTTATTTTTGGTTTTTGGTGTTTTTTTTTCCTGACTTTTTTGGGTGGCGCTGCTGATAAACATGCACCGTCATTGAGCTATACAGCCCCTAGATCGTCTGAGTGAAGAAGTAAAAAGGATAGTAAAAGGCCAGGGGTGTGGAGAGGGGGACCCACACTTGGAAGACAGCCTAGTCTGATTAAAACAACCCCTCCCCCAAGCAGAGCATGTTTGTCAGGGATCTAACAAGAAGGGAATCACCATAACGCCTTCTAAGTGGAGACATGGCGAGTTGTTTATTATATTCCAGAAGAGATCCCATTTAGCTGAAACATGATGCATGAGTCAGCACCACACAAGTTAAAAGTGGGGGAAAAAACCTTTCCTGGGAGAGAAAGGATTATCTCATCTGCAGATGGCAGAGCCGTGGATTCATAAGCTGGAGAATCAAGACTCAGTTTGGTGCCACAAGAGAGTCTTGCAGTGGAGAGAAGAGGAGACATTAATACAGTAACAACAACCAAAAAGAAAAGAAAAACCCGTATATGGATTCCTGTGGTCCCTTTATGACACTTACCAGGCTTTTTACCTTCATTTATCAATCCATATTTTTATTTCTTTGCTCTCAGAGTGAGCACCCTGTTTCCCCAAGGTATCAACTGCCCATTTGATCAAGTCTAATGCTCATGAGTGTGTATGTATGCATTTAAGTTCTTATGCCACCAACACCAAATCTACCAACTGAAGTTCAAGGTGTTATTTTTATCCTTAGAATATTGCCACTGAGCATGGAAGCAATGCAGAGTTCCAAAGACATATGGATGAATTTATTTTAATTTTCTTATGTTTATCATGTATTTGATATATAATTTGGTTCATGTTTTTAAAAATTACCTTTAGGAATATTTGACCTTATTCTTTTTTTTAAAACATTTAAAAATAAAAAGTTATTTTTAAAATTGTCCATACAATATATTTTGATTATATTCTTTCTCTTCCCCCTATCTTCTCAAATATACCCCACCTCACTACCCATCCAACTTCATGTTTAAACAATAAAAACAACAACAACAAAGCACATTTAAAAAATGGACTCCGTTTTGTGTTGGTTAACTACTCCTGAGCACAGAGCTTGCCTGGAGTGTGGTTGATGTACCTAGTGTAACTCATTGGAGAAAAAGTGATTTTTACCTTCTCCTACCAGATATAAGTTGAAAATAGCTTTCTGGTTAGAGGTAGGACTTTGTGTTCACTTCCTCTTCAAGCTGGGATTTTATCTGAGTAGAATTGGTGCAGGTCTTATGCATGCTGGCACAGTCTTTTTGAATTGGTATGTACAGCTGCCCTGTTATGTCTGGAAAGCACTGTTTCTTTTGGAGTCACCTACCACCTCTGGCTCTTGTGGTCTTTCCACCTCCTTTCTCTCATAGATCCCTGAGCCTTGAGGAGAAGAGTTTGATAAAGACACCCCATTTAGGGCTGAGCGCTCTAAAGTCTCTCACACTCTGCACATTGTCCAGTTGTGAGTCTCTGTGTTAGTTCCCATCTACTGGAAGGAGAAGCTTCTGTGATGGTGGCTGATCAAGGCCCTGATCTATGAGTATAGCAATATATTAGGGATTGTTTTGTTTCTGTATTTCTTTATTGTACCAGTGTGTCTTATAGGCAGGTCACTATTGTAGGTAACAGGGCTCATAGCTAAGTGACATGGATGATTACCTTTACCCTCTGGTAGTGTTTATAGCACCTTCTAGCACTATGAATGCTAGTCAGTAGGGATGAAGCTTCTAGTTGGGTACCAGCTCATCCTCTCTACTTTCTGTGATGTAAGTAATTTGTTTGACCTTATTCTTAATTATTTAATTTTGAGTTTTTGACTATATGCAACATTAATATGGCTCAAAGTCAAAACTATAACAGATACATTGAGAGAATCCCTACCTCTTTCTGATTTACTCTACTGTCTCTATACACCTATAATAATAAATAATAAATAAATAATCTACTTAATACTTTTTCTGGTCTACCGATTGTTTCTGTCCTCTTGTCAATAAAATGTATTCTATGTATATGTTTGCATTTAAATATAGGTTTAAAAATACTCTTTTCAGAGCAAGTTTAGTTTTACAGAAAAAAGTAACACAGATATAGAATATTTAGGGCTGAAAAGATGCCCGTTGGGTGAAGTACTTGGTGCACAAGCGTGAGGACTTGAGTGAGATCCTCAGAACTCATGTCTTTCACAAAAGCCAGGCACAAAAAAAGAAAAGATAAAGCAAGATGCTGTGGCTTATTTTGTTTACCCTAGTAACCTGGAGGAGGTGAAAGTCAGATCCAGGATGCTTGCTGTCTAGTCAGCATAGCCAAAATGACCAGCACCAGATTCATGGAGAGACCCTGTCTCAAAAAGTGAGTAAAAAGTCACAGAAGAAGACACCCAGTGTTGACCTTCAGCCTCTACATGTGCGTATTTGACTGACTTCTCTGCATATATACAAATAGAGAACATAGCAGACCTCCCCTACCGCCCCCAATATTCCCATTGTCAATATATGCTTTAATTTCGACATATTTGTTAACTAAAGTACATAGTTTACAGGAGGATTCACCCACTGTTTTGTTCCATGGCTTTTGACAAATCCCTGATGTCCTTTTATGGTCATTAATGCATCACTCAGAGTAGTTTTCCTTCCCTGAAAGTCTCTTGTACTCTTTGTTTTTAATCTCTCTCTTCCCTCCCTAGAATCCTTTGCAATCATTGCTCTTAGAATTTCTTTTATTTTTCTCAATATTCAGATGTAAAATTTCTTATTAGTTATTTGAGAGTTTGTGTTTTAGTCATCTTCATCCTCCCTCCCCGCAACTCTTCCCCAACTCACCCTCTTCACTACCTGCGCAGCTTTACATCATTAAAAAAATGATCCCTCAAGACCAATTTGTGCTACCTAAGTAATGGTGAACATGGGGTTCTCTGTCGGAGAGTTACTGACTTTCCAGAAGCTACACTGTTAGAGAAAACTCTCTCCCTTTTCCAGCAGCCCCAAATTGCCAATAGCCCCATGGCTTGTGGGGTTAGATCATGTACCGGACTTTTATCTCCTTGCTGGGGTTTGGTCTGGCTTGGGCTTGCACAGGCTTTGTACACGTTGTCACAACCACTGTGCGTTCCTAAGTGCAGCTGACCTGCTGTGTCTAGAAGGTAATGTTTCCTTGTAGTTATCCAGCATCTCAGCTCTTGCACTCTTTAAAAAAAATTTTTTTTTCAAGGCAAGGTTTCTCTGTGTAGCCTTGGCTGTCCTGGAACCTGTTCTGTAGACCAGGCTGGCCTCAAACTCATAGGAATCCACCTGCCCCTGACTCCCAAGTACTGGAATTAAAGGTATGCACCACCACTGCCTGGCTCATCTCTTGCACTCTTTCAACCCTCCTTTTCATAATGACCCCTGAGCCTTGGGAGGGCAATGTGGCACTTATGTTCCCATTAGGGCTGAGAATTCTGTAGTCTCTTAATCTCTGCACCTGGACCAATTGTGGGCCTCTGTGTCAATCACCAGCTACCACAATAGAAGCTTCTCAGATGGGGATTGAGAGATACAATGGTCTGTGGCTATAACAGTAAGTCTTTAGGAGTCAGTTTAATACTATGTCCTGATGTGGGATATTCTGTATGCTGTGAATGTGTTGCTCTGATTGATTGATAAATAAAATGCTGATTGGCAAGTAGCCAAGCAGGAAGTATAGTATAGGC
>CABHPQ010102604.1:0-22622 GCA_902168405.1 Peromyscus aztecus
TCTCTCTTTCTCTCTCTCTCTCTCTCTCTCTCTCTCTCTCTCTCTCTCTCTCTCTCTCTCTTCAAAAAGAAATCTTTAGAAAACAAGACTCTGGAGATCCATGTATGTTGGAGATCAAAAACTAACTAGCCTCTGAAAATGAGACACCTTTCCCATACTAGGTCTTTGTTAGGACAAAGGCCCCAAACTCTTCCCTGTCCCAGCCACAGGCAAAACGGAGCCTAGTCCCGTGTCTCCTGCACATTTCCCTTGTTGGCTCCTCAGCCAAACGTCTCACCCCAACCCTAGGACCTTCCCGATTTTGTGAATTACGAACCTGTTTGCTGGTGAATCTCCAGAGTACTCGCTGCTTGCAGTGAGCTCACCAACCTGTGTGTGGCTGAACAAGATAACGCAACTCTGAATAGCATGCCTCAGCTTTGCTGAGCCCTCTGTGACTCCACATGTCAGTGAGCAGAGGTCAGGGCAGACAACAGAGCAGGAAGGCGGGCATTGGCAGCTGCAAGTGTGGGGAGGGAGAAGGTCTCATTCACTTGCTCATTCACTACCCCCTTAACGCACCAGCAAATAACTCCATGCTCTAATTACTGGCCACGATCAAAAACTCTGGTCAAAGGCAAGAAAGAACTCATATCAAATGAGTAATTCTCTTTTTTTTTTTTTACAACTGTTTTGATTTAATGTGTTCTTATGGAGATTGATAAAATGAATTTAACAATAATTGTTAACTTTAGAATATTTTAATTGACATATGATTGTACACATTTAAGGGGTATTGTGTGTTATATTTATATACAATAACATGTAAATAGAGTCAAATCGGGATAGTGAGCAAACATGGTCTGGAGTGTTTAACATTTCATTATCCTGGGAGCTGTCAAAATCCATTTTTCTGGCTATTTTCAAGTGTACAATCAATTTCAATAAAAGTTTTCACATGATGACATTTGTAGGGTCTCTTCATGGTTTCTTTGGTCCAAAATCCTCCCGCAACCCGTTCCCCCACCCCACCCCACCGCTTTCTGCTAGGGACATGTGAACGAGGCCCTGGTAGCTGGTCCTTACTGTCCTGTGGATGAGCTCAGATGAACTCAGATCCACTGCCCCCTTTCCTCCAGGGTTCTGCCCCCTCGGGACTCCAGAAATCAGGGCAGAAAGTACAAAAACAGCTGTGTCTTTCGGAATGCAGGGATGAATGCCATTGCATGCCCTCGGCCCCCTCTGAGGATGATTGGAAGCCTGAGAGCTACTGGATAACTAAGTCAGCTCAGTGTTTGCAGAGTGATACTACTGAAAAGCCCCGCCCCCTGAATAAGTCAAACATTCTTCTTAAAAGGGACCGAAACAATATCAAAATGACCTACAACTATTATTCTACACACCAAACATGCTCACAGGGCCCACATCGTGAGAGAAGAAAAGCAGTGGAGGGAGAGGAAGAGAGAAGACATGGCCTTGCTCTATAGCGTGTGGATCCTGTCGTTTCCAGAAAGAAAACAGACTCAGATGTAGTTACAAATCTCAGAAGATGTGAATAGAAGTCCCCGGGTGGCTTAGCTTACAGGAACAAAAACGTTCATTTCCTACATTGCCGGTTAAGTTTCTCTATCCTGCTAAGGGAATTCTATTCTGAGGCACTAATATCCCCAAGAGCATCTTGACCTGCAGACATTAGTCTGTTGCCTCCATCTGCTGAGCGCCTGCTTCTCAGGTAACAGTTTCTAGCCTTGGGTTTTATAAGAAGGTAGTCTTTCCTCCTCTCGGGATTTAGCTGAATGCTGGTTACATTGTTTTAGGGACTCTGAAAGCTTTGATTTGAAGTTGAGAAATGTTTAGGGTTTGTAATTTAGGGAAGATGGTCAAAACAGTTTTCAGCGACCTGCGCCACAGCTGAATTGCTTGAGTCATGAGAACAGTTTCTAGCTGTTTCCAGCTACAAATCATCTGGAAACCCAGCATTCATGCTGAGATTCCCTGGGGACAGTAAAACTCTGCTCTTTTAGAGCAGTGACAGGGACATGGGTGGGCTGGGGAGGGGCTGGCCGTTATCACAGTTATCCCCTAAAACAAGTGAAGACAGATTGTTGGCACCACACAACGCTTTCAAAGGAAATGCTTTTAGCTGAATTTGGTGGCCCAGCCCAGTAATTCTAGAACCCAGGAGGATGAGGCAGGAGAATCACTGTGAGTTTGAGGCCAGCTTAGGTTACAATGTGACCCTATCTCTCCCCAACCCCCTAAAAAAAGAGACACTTTTTACCATGAAGAATCGGGGGACATGCATGTTTAGCCTGTATGTATATGCACAGAAACACCACACGGTAGTCAATAAATACATACAATTTTTATGTTTTAACTTAGAAAAATAATTAATATAATGGAACCTTTAAAAAGATGAAGAGGAACTGATCCAAAGACGATATACAGCTGACATATATGTGAGCTTTGGAACTCTCTGCCCTGCCTCTTGTCAAAATTTGTCACAGAAGAAAATTCTTCTCATGTCTGATCAAGCATACATGCCGTCTTCAGAAAAGGGTGGGGGGGAAGGAACCTTTTTAAAATCAAGAAAAAAAAAACCAGTCAAATTCCTTGTCAAATAACTGTTCAGGAGTTGACTGAGATTTTCCATAATGATTTTTTGGTGGCTTTGTTTCATCCCTTTTGCTCTGAGTTGGCACAGCAGATGCTGTTGTTGAGGGGGGTGTCTTAGGGTTTCTATTGCTGCGATGAAACATCACGACTAAAAAGCAAGTTGGGGAGGAAAGGGTTTATTTGGCTTACACTTCAGCATTGCTGTTCATCACCAAAGGAAGTCAGGACAAGAACTCAAACAGGGCAGGGACCTGGAGGCAGGAGCTGATGCAGAGGCCATGGGGAGCAAGCTGCTTACTGGCTTGCTCCTTATGAATTGCTCAGCTTGTTTTCTTATAGAACCCAGGACCAGCAGCCCAGGGATGGCACTGCCCACAATGGGCGGTCCCTCTCCCATTGATCACTAATTGAGAAAATGCCTTACAGCTGGATCTCGTGGAGGCGTTTCTTCAACTGAGGCTCCTTCCTGTCTGATGATTCTAGCCTGAGTCAAGTTGACAAAAAAATAAATAAATAAACTAGCCAGTACAGGGTGTGACCTCTGACAGCATCTCTGTAGGTTTCTTGCAGAGTTGCTGTGTGCCCATAACAGAAGAAGGGAAGCCAAAGTATCTGGAGTTGCCAAGGAAACAGGACGGAGCAGGTACCAGATAAAACAGTTTTGCTGTGTTCATCTGTCACTGTAGTTCTGCCGCCTTCCAGGTTTCTGCTTTGGTCTTAAGGTGAAATCTGAAAATTCTTCCAGGACAGTTACCGTTGTTTCCTTTAAGATTGACTGACACCCTTTTTCATTTGTTTATTTCTGTTTTAAGGTGCTTAAGACTCCAACATAGATTGAATGGACTAAGATGTATGATGAGTTGACACCATGGATGTAGACACCGTGTTCATGTCACATGCATATTTTACATGGAACACTTTCATTTCTTGCTTTTTAAAGTCCTTTTCAAATCTGTTTTCCTGGGCTGGAGCAATGGCTCGGTGGTTTAGGGCTCAGTGGTTTAGATCATTTGCTGCTCTTCCGAAGAAACCAGGTTTGGTTTCCTGTACTCATGATGGGCATGAACTCACCATCTGAAATGTAAGCCCCAATAACCTCTTCTATAAGTTGTCTTGGTCATGGTTTTTTATTACAGTAACTAAAAAGTAACTAAGACATCATCTTCCTGTGCTTCTCAGGTTGGTCTGGCATTTGCTGTGTTTCACAGATGGCCTTAAAATTCATAGTCTACCTGCCTCAGGCCCTTAAGTGCTGGGATGATGGGTATACGCCTCCCATACCTGGCTGATTTCTGTTGTTTTAAAACACCACCTCAGGGAAATTTGTTATAACAACAGTAGACAACTAATAGAGTTACTTTATCCTTAAAATGAAATCAGTACTAGTCTGTACTTGGAGGTGATTTTTGTAAAGATAAAATGAATGAACACTCTAAAAGAGGCCCAGAAGAGTGTTAGGCCTAGAAACTATTCATAAATGTTATGTGTATTTGTGATAAATTCATTTAAAAATATTGGGCTAATATCTGTGATAGATCAGTTCATTTTTGTCAAGGAGTTGGTATATTTAATATATAGTAAGTTACACAAAATTAAGGCACTCAATTTTTAAGTGGATAAAAACTATTCACCGACATTAAATACAAATGACTAACAAATTCAGGGGAAATTTCACCCTCTCAGACTGCTTGGCCACCTGACTGCCCTAAATTGCACCCTCTTGGTACTCACTGCACTAAAAAAATGAAACAATAATAAAGTAAAATTTGATAAGAAAGATATTTGAAAGACAATATCAAAGTCTGATGTTCTGATTGTTTTACTGCTGTTGTGATAAACATCATGACCAAAGGCAGTTTGGGGGAAGGAAAGTATTTATTTGGCTTTTATTACCGGTCCATCGTTGAGGGAACTCAAGGCAGGAGCGTGAAGTACAATCCACGGCAGAACACTGTTTACTGGCTTGCTGCCCAGCTCACGTTCAGTGATTTTTTTCTATATAGCTCAGGTTTACTGGCTCAGGGATGGCACCACCCATGGTCGGCTGAGCCCTTAGACCACGAGGTTGACAGCTGAAGTTAACTAGGAAAGTTGTCAAGATTTACAAAGGTAGATTTACCTGATGCACACTTCAGGTAAATTGATATAATCCTTGGTGACAGCAGTTTCATAATAAATATTTCTAAGTTTGATATCCTGTCAGAAAGACAAAATGGGTCTTGGAATGTGTGCACAGGAGTACCATGATTATTTATTACTCAGATACAGAAAAGGAACAATAGCCTTAATGTCCTTGTAACAAATGTCTTTGGGTACAGGGTTTGCCTCAATTCTTAATGCTCCTACCTCTCACCTAGGGTTAATGTCTTTTTTTTGTCATTAAAAAAAATTAGTTTGTTTTGTTTTTCAGCACTAGAGATTAAATCACACATGTTAGACAAATGCCTGCTGCCAGACTCTATCCCTGGCACATCTGTATTTTTTTATTTTTGAAATGGTCCTAGGCTGTCTAGGAGTTCACTCCCTAGCCCAGGCAGGGTTGTAACTTGTGATCCCCCTGTCTCAGTCGTCTTAGCTGGGATTTTAGGCTTTTGCCACCAGGCCTGGTTTAATTATATTTTGTCTTTGTTCTTTGTCTGCAATGGCATTGTCGCTTAAACTCCATCACAGAAGCACAGCCACGATTACCACGACATTATCCACACAAAAGCTTGGGAAGGAAGCTTGAGATGAGCTGGTCGAGAACTGACCCGTCTATAGAGAACTGGAGAAGGAAAGTGCTGCAGATACATTTATTATAAATATCTCACCTGTGCTCTTTTAGCCACTTACAAATACGCTAGAACACTGGAAATGACTCCCTCTTCTGAGAAGCTAATGCTATTCATTAAAATAGCTTATTATTTTAAAATTTAAAAATGTAGCTTCATTAAAAACAAGTTGGCTCTGCTCCTCGCTATTCTGACCACATTGCCCTCTTCTCTCTGACTAACACAGCTCACTGGGAGTGCTCCCTCACTCAGTCTCTGCTTCATCCCCAGTATGACAGCAAATTACGCTTTTCTTTATAACAGTTGTCTGTTCTAGGTGTTAAATACACACACATACACACACACACACACACACACACACACACCCCTACTCCTTTTATAGCATGATACCTTTACATGACAGTGGAAAAAAAACACAGAACATGCCAATTTCTATATTTCATCTTTATTTCAAAATAGACTGTATTTGGGTGAATTAAAAAGAACAACAACTGAGTCTGTGACTTAGTTGGTTTCTCCTAAAAATCTAATTTTTCAACCAAAAGTAATCTGCTGGATGTGCAACCATGAACACAGCCTTTACCCTATGTTTGCCTGGGGCCAGCAGTGATTGTCTTTGAGACTTTTCCTTACATACAATGGAGAGATCATCCTGCAGGGTTATCACAGTTTATAGCTGTTAGCAGTATTGTGTGTCATAGGCCCAGCACAGTGCCTGGGCATAGTGGAGTCCCCAGATTGGCGACCACGTTTTGCTATGTCTATAATTACAACGGCCAGGATGCCTTGGGTTTATTAATTTCATATAAATCGTTGTTACAGCGATGATTACCACAACTCTTAAAATTATTTTAACATCAGCACAGAAGTTTGGCTAGAGAGCTTGGGATTAGTTACGTTTTTGATAACCAACCCGATTTCATGTAGGGGATTTACAAAGGAAATGTTGCAACTGTGTTTCTGAACTATACCCTGGTTTTACTCCTGGGTGAACACATTCCACATGCTCTTTTAGCCTATTCTACAGACAGGCAGAATGCTGAAAATATCTCCCCCGACCTGGAGAAACCAGCCTGAACACGATTCAAGTCCGTGGGAAGACGGTAACTCAGATCTGGATTTACTACATCTTGTCGCTGCTCACAAAGCCGGGAGGGGGGGCGCGCGGGGGGGGGGGGGAGGTGGTGGACACAGAGACTCATTCCCAGAGACTCATTCCCAGAGCTGTGGAGGCCCGCTGGCTGACCAGCGAGGCTGGCTGGGTAGCTGAGCATGTGGTCCCAGCCCAACTGCAAGAAAGAGGAAGTGTTTTAAGTGTGGTGTAACCATCCTGGCAGGAATTCAGGTATTCTGTACCCTTCTCTTTGGTTCTCAGACTACTGAAACAATGGTCCCTAAGGAACTGAGATTTCCCCAGGAGTCTCATGCTGAGAGAAGGAAAAGGCTGAAGCCTGGTGCCAGGCAGAGGAGGAGGGGCTTGTCTCTGGAAAGAGACTACACACTGTTCTGACCGTCAGGAGAGACTGGAGCTGAGATGATGGATCAGGGATGGGCGGGACCACACCTCAAGCAGGACTGCTTAGTTATACATTCTTCCTCCTTTTGTTTAAACCCAAACCTCCTGTTGGGACTCTGAAGATGAACTTGGGGAGTAGGTTCACCAAACCTCTTTGTTTCTCTTCCCATTGTGGCCACATTGATTATAACTCTCTTTCCTGCTTTTTACCGTTACATGTTTCTTTAACTAACCTATTGAAGAAAGATGAGCAAGCCTAGCTTGTTAGAACTGCCAGGGCCCAGGATCTGACCTCAACAACTCTGGTAACTGTATCTTTGATGAAGTTAAAAAGGGATATTATTACATCCCTACTTTGCTAATTTGGAAACAGATAATTCAGTCTTGGCATACATAACAGAGGATAAAAATGAAGAGTTAAGTGCTATCATTTGGAAATTTTGGATTAAGCTGTGCTGTTAGATGGAGGCCTTGCATTCATTTAATTATTGTATCTCAATTCCATGAGCCTATTTATCACCCTGAGGCACCATCTGCCTCAGTGTGGCCTGTGTTCTCCTCCAGCGCTAGGAGTGAGGGCAGGTGCCATCAGAGCACTGGGGTGGTGGAAGATGGAGAGGAAGGTTCATGAGGGCTGACTTTCTAGACCCCTCTTGGGAAAGCATCATGGGTGGACTTTGAAGAAATGCTGATATGGGCTGAAAACACCAGCCCTGTAAGAAGAAGCAGAGAGTTGAGCCCCATACATCAGCCCTGTTCAGATTGAGCAGAGGGCTGAACCCCACACACCAGCCCTGTTCAGATTGAGCAGAGGGCTGAACCCCACACATCAGCCCTGTTCAGATTGAGCAGAGGGCTGAACCCCACACATCAGCCCTGTTCAGATTGAGCAGAGGGCTGAACCCCACACACCAGCCCTGTTCACAATGAGCAGAGGGCCAAGCCACTGTAACTGGGAACAGCATCACAGTGAGGACTTGAACTAGTGTCATGGGACAGGACTGGAGCCCACAGTTCCTAGGACCCTGCACACATCCCCTGTGTATTGACCTCATGAGGTAGGAGTTACAGCAGGACTGAGGGGGATGTCTGTCCTGTGTTGTCATTTTTCACTATGTGATACCCAACCTCGTAAACTAATTTCCCTAGGGGCTTTTGAAAGCATCCTAACCACATTATCATTTTTCTGTGTAAAGGAAACTTAGCAAGAAAAAAAAATTATAGGATGAACTTCAAATGATCCCCCAAATGGCCATGAAACAGAGATGGCAGTCAGCAGAGGAAAACTGATGAGGTTCCTTTTGCTAAAACTCGTGATTCCGGAAACTGTGTAGTTGAGTTCTTCTGCATGCTTGGTTCTCGAATTTCTTTCTCTCTCCTTCTGTCTATGACCTCTCTGCTTTGTGTCTTACAAGCCCATCCTAAGATTAAAGTACAATTATTTAAAGTGGGAGACGGCATGGCCTGGGCGAGGAGAATGAGAAGATCTTTCTGTATAATCTAAAGTGAATTAGAATATTCGCTCATCAATCCTCCCACAAGCTGATGGAGAATGACGTCCTCCAGGCATGACACGGCTCCTGCACTTTTGAACTCAGCAGCTGTGATTACCCTAAGGAGACCTGCACAAGATGAGGCTTTCTGTTATGAAGGATGGGAGAGGCTTACAAGCCTCACTCCTCCCCAAAGATATATAAGAAGCTGAGCAGGGAAACGGTGAGATGGCAAGATGGTTCAGTGGTTGAGAGCTCTTGTTGCTTTTCCAGAGGACCCAGGTTCAATTCCCAGCGTCTCCATAGTAGCTCACAACCATCTGTAACTCCAGTTCCCAGAGATCTGCTGCCCTCTTCTGGCCTTCCTCAGCACCCACTGATGAGGTTTACAGACATACCGGCAGGCAAAGCATTCATGCACATAATTTTTTTTAGAAGAAGCTAACAGGAGACATATGAGACATCAGCCCCAAGATGTACCTATTAGCTGCTAAATAATGGTGGGGAAGAGTTATTTTTTCCTTCCATTGTAAAGTTGCCTTTGCTTCTGTAAGTAACCCCTCCTGCATACTCCTGTAACTCAGAATAAATCCACCGATTCACCAAAATATATCTGGAAGGAATCACTTCTTCGTTCCTCCCATGGATACCCTATCTAGGTGAATCAGTGTTCATCTACTGAAAAACGTTCATCCTTGCACAAGCATTTAGTGGCCTGTATCTGACCCAGTATACTTCCTTAGGAAATGAGATGGAAACATGAAACTCCTCCTTGCCTCCCCTCTCCTGGAAGCAGCTAGGCATTTAGCTTATTGCATGCCAGACAGACAAGTCAAAGACCGAGCAAAGTGAGCTAACAGCCGTGCTGGATGGATGCTCGGGGCTGAGGAAGAGAAGAGGAAGGGAGAGATGGAGGGCTGCCTTGCCTCAGTATGGAGGGGTAAATTCGTGTTCTGAAAGTACAGCGGCAGGCAGGTGAGGATAGAGGCTGGCCAGTCAAGACAGAAATCTACAAAGGCCTGTGGGGGAAGGCGATATCTGTTATACTTCTCCAGCTTAAGACCATGCCTCAGAACCCAGACAGCCCACTGATTCATTTCCAGGCCATGTTGGCAGGGCAGAGTTCCCAAAGATACACCAGGGGTCACAGGGTCTGGACCCTTGAAGACCTGAGAAGATGCAGATCAAAGGATCCAGAATCCACAGCTTAGCACATGGCCTTCCAGGGAACCTGGACTGTGGGAGTTGATGGCTCAGCCTAAAGACCTGGATGAAGCCAAATGAGAGTTTATAGAAGGTCTGAAGTGTACCTACTCATTCATTAAGTGCAATCTCATTCATTCAGTAATTTATTGATAAACAGTGATTGACATTCACAATATGCCACCCTGTTGGCTAGTCTCTGGGGGACATCATTGCTGGTGGCTTATACCATTTGGTGCTGCTATAACAGGCTACCTAAGACAGGGTAACTCATCAGGAACATAGATTTATTTCTCAAGTTCTAGATACTGGGAAGTCCAAGATCAAGGAGTGTGCCTCTAGTGAGGTCAATCCTGTTTGTATCATCCCTAGGCAGAACACAAGAGGCTGAGACGAGACAAGGGAGAGCTTGCCAGTGTGTGTCTTTCTTTCTCTTCTTATAAAGCCACTTTCTCTTTTTATAAAGCCATCATCTGACCCCTCCCCAGCCTCGAAACTGAATCTACTCCCGTATGCCTTCCCAAATTCTTAGCAACACACAAATTTGGGGATTGTTTCCAAGATACAGACATCAAGGAATGTGTTTAAGCCATAGCCCCAGGCATCTATTACTGAGATCTGAGAATCTTGTGTCATGGCTCTGTGGTTGATATATTGTGCACCCCAATAAACTTATCTGGGGATCAGAGAACAGAACAGCCGTAATATTAAACATAGAGGTTAGGCAGTGGTAGCACACACCTTTAATCCTAGCATTCAAAGCCACACTGGAAACAGCCAGGCATGGTGACTCACGCCTTTAATCCCAGGAAGTGATGGCAGGAAGCAGAAAGGTATATAAGGCATGAAAACCAGGAACTAGGCTGGTTAAGCTTTTAGGCTTTGAGCAGCAGTTCAGCTGAGATTCATTCTGGATGAGGACTCAGAAGCTTCCAGTCTGAGGAAACAGGATCAGCTGAGGAATTGGCATGGTGAGGTGGCTGTGGCTTGTTTTTCTTCTCTGATCTTCCAGCGTTCACCCCAATACCTGGCTCCAGTTTTGTTTTTATTAATAAGACCTTTTAAGATTCGTGCTACGTGGCTCTGGCCAACCGGGATCGTCCTTGCCATTTTATCCCATTATACCTCTTCTAAGGAAATACCCTTGCTATTCCCGCCATCTTCAATACAGGAAACCTGCACTTCCACTTTCCAGCCTTCCTCTGCAGAGTGGCTTTCTTCCTCACTGCCACCTTAGTCATCTTTCTACCGCTGTCACAGAATACCAGAGAGAAACAAGTCCCAAGAAAGAGACCTACGGGCTCACGATTTCAGGTTTCTCTTCATTGCCTGCTGGCGCCAGTGTTTGGCTCGTGGTAAGGCAGATCGTGTCAGGAAGCAGCTAGCCCTGGAAAGGGCCCTCTTTCTAGTGGACGGGAAGCAAAG
The DNA here is from genome assembly GCA_902168405.1 of Peromyscus aztecus. Classification (NCBI taxonomy): domain Eukaryota; kingdom Metazoa; phylum Chordata; class Mammalia; order Rodentia; family Cricetidae; genus Peromyscus; species Peromyscus aztecus. Next base: position 11,004 of record CABHPQ010102604.1, read on the forward strand.
AGAGGAGCCAGGGGCCAGGGTCTAAATATTCCCTTCGGGGAAACATCGCAGTGACCTAACTTCTTCCAATAAGGCCCCAGTCTTAAAAGTTTCCACCACTTTCTACCAGCGCCAGGGACTAGGGACTAAGTAAGCCTCTAATGCATGAATCTTGGGGGGCATTTAAGAACCAAATCATAAGCCGGGTGTGGTGGCACACATCTTTAATCCCAGAACTCAGGATACAGGGGCAGGTGGATCTCTGAGTCTGAGGCCAGCCTGGTCTACAGAGTGAGTTTCAGGATACAGAGAAACCCTGTCTCCAAAAAAAACAAAAAAACAAAACAAAACCAAAAAACCAAAATATAAAACAATTAAAAAAATAAAAGAAACAAATCATAACACACCCCCTTGCGTGGTTCTCCCTCATCAGAACAGTCTCCTTTCTTCTGCTTCCCTATCTGGGGCTCAGTGCTCTCCCTAAAGTCTTCCACAGTCATTACAATGGCTCCCCCAAGGGCCTTCTCTGAATTGTCAATCTGAGGAGGTCCACGATGAGGTCACCTCTGTATTTTTTCTCATCTCCGTTGGTCCCTCTCTTGATTTTCACGTTTTTCTGGCTTCACTTTCTTCTGTCTTCCAGATTGACATGTCCAGCCCACAGCAGTTCCTTTTCCAGCATTTCTGGCTGGCAGATTTCTGGAGTCTCACAAGGAAGTCTTGCAGCCACAGAGGCTTTTCAACGAGGCATGTCCAGGTGCTATTGACATACCGATAGAAAAAGAGGGAGTTAGCCGGAGAAAGTATTTTATTAGGGGCGTGTCTGCTTCCTGTATGTGAGAGGTAAGCAGCCTCCTCCTCTGCTTGCTCCTGCCGCCATGATGCTCAGCCTCTCTTCAGGCCCCGGGGAACAGAGTCAGCCAAGCACTCACGGGAAACATGGGCTGACATCAACCTCTCCACTTAGCTGCCGTGTCACAGCATTTTGTCACAGTGAAGGAAGGCCCAGTTGGCACAAACGACAGCATGGCGTTGGGCAACAGCTCCATGGTTATCTGGGTGCTACTCGCTGCCTAGGGGCGGGGAAAATGATAACACGTGGGAAATTTTTAGTACAGGGAAACTGCTCTATACTAACATGAAAGGCACATGGCAATATGCTTTTACTTAAGCGCTTTAAGCTCTTTACTATGTAATGAGCCTTGATGTAGACAAAAAAAAAAAAGTAAAAATCATTTGAAAGGCTATCATCCTATGACAGAAAGCAGACGGTGGGGAAGGGTCCTAGCACAGGGTAGCTGCATGCATGAACCCCCTGTAAAGATGGTAGGGGGAAGATGCTGGCCCACATGATCTTGGAACTGGATAGGCTCTCTAAGACTCAAGACCAACCTCTAAAAAGCAACAACACCCAGCCAGCCCTCTAGTTGATGATGTTGTTCCCCATGGGGCCTGGGTTCACATTTCTGAAACCAGGCTACCACGCAGACTGAGTGGAACAATAAAGTGAATGGGAGGCAGGTGGTGGGAGCCAGGTTTCTTACCACTGGAGGTGAAGGTTATCGACAAGCATAGGAGGAGACAGGAATGACCCACGGCAATGAATTAGACTTGAATACATTGGTATGATTTCATGTTCAGCTTCTTAGAGACACAAACAGGCAACTATGCACACACCCTTAATGAATTTAGGTCTGTATATTTGTGCTTATATCAGACACACAAACTGGCCGTGTCAAGTAGGAGGACCTAGAAGCTGTGAGCACACCCAGCACTCAGCACCCAGCACCCAGATCTTGGTTTCTAACGTCATTCTCAAATGCAGAAATATAAACTTTTACAATTCTAGCATCATTTGTGAAGTTGAAGAATTACTAAATTCAACTCACAAAAAATTTGGTATCTGTTCTTTGAGAATCCTCATTAAGAAAACGAAAAGAGAAGCCAGTGTTGAGGATAAAATGTGTACACAACCACATAGCTAAGAAAACGCTTCTGTTTAGACTATGTAGAAGACTTTGAAGGCTCAATGGTAAGAAAACAAACAGCCCAATTAAACAGATATCAAAGTTATGAATCCCTTCTGTACTAAAGGATACCCACAGATAGCATGTAAGTACGTGAAAAGGCATCCACTCCCGTGAGTCATTTTAAAGTCAAGTGGAAACACCAAGGAATTGACACACACCTGTTAGAAAGAAAGAAAGAAAAAATCAAAGCAACGGACAGTGAAGATGAGGAAGAGCTGCATTTCCATGCCATGCTGGTAGAAATGCAAAACTGAGGGGGCGTTTCTGTGTAATTACACACACGCTGTTATCTAACAATGGAAATCAAAACAATCATTTTGTTTACACTCCCCTTCTCTAAGCCTGTTTCCAGGTCTTGGAGAAGATGTGTCTGAAGGAAATGAACATTCATACAGTGCATCCCGACAGCCACCGTGACCTAATGTGAGCTCCACCCCCGCTCCCAGCATTGGTTAGGGCGATTACTTCTTCCCCTGTCACAATTACAAACTTAACAACCACATGGAGCGTGCATCGTGGGTCATGTACAGGGATATTTTCCTCCTCTTCTGCCTCTTCTTTCATCGTCTCGGTGGAAGGGCTGTCCTTCAAGACCATTCTTTAGGCGCTCAAGGGCTCTGTCATGTTTTTGTTTTATTTATTTGTTTTTTTGTTTTTTGTTTTCTGTTTTTATTTTTTTATTTTATTATTATTATTATTTTTGCTGAAATGTGTCCTGGACGATAGGATAGGAATATACACATGGGGTAAGTTGAAGGGAGGCTTGAGAACATTCTGAAAAACATCATTCTCTCTGGACAATTCAGGCCACAGTGGGTGCTCTACATTTATAGTTGCATCTTGATAGCAAAAGAACACACAGTGGATGCTATAACCATGGTGAATCCAGATGCCTGCTTCCCTCCACTGCTAGACATCAGAAGAGATTTGAATTCTGAGGTAAGAATTGGCCCCTCCACATTTATAATTCTTGGTGGAGACAAACCCTCCCATGTAACAATCAGACAGTCCCAGACTTTGTCCAAATCAGGAGCAGGGGATGGGTAGAGGGGACATCTGAACTAATAAAATGTGTGTTAAATAATCCCATTCTGAAGACATTATCTTCCAGGTCAGAGAGAAAGAACCCATCCCCCCACCCCCATTTTTTACATTTTTGCTCTACTACCCAGCCTTTATCCATCCTATCTGTGATGGCTATTTTTCACTGTCAAGTTGAATGATTTTGGACTCATCCAGGAGACAGACTTCTGGCTATTGGCAGAGAGTTAACTGAGTGGAGGGAGGCCTACTGTGAATGCGGGTGGTACCCTCTCATGGGCAAGGGTCCTCAAAGGAATAAAGGACTGCCAGCGCTCATCTTTTCTTGCTGCTCTGCCCAGAGCTGAGTATACACAGCCACATGCTTCTGTTGCTATGAACTCTGCAATTTGTTCCCTGCCACAACTGACAGCACCCTCAAGCTAAGAGCCAAAATATTACCTTCTCTTAAATCATTTCACATAAAGCATTTGGTCACAGGAGTGAAGAAGATAACTGTCTTAGTTAAGGTTCCTGTTGCTGACCAAAAAGCAAGTTGGGAAGAAAAGAGTTTATTCAGCTTATACTTCCACATTGTAGTTCATTGTTGAAGGAAGTCAGGACAGGAACTCAAACATGGCAGGAACCTGGAGCAGGAGCTGATGCAGAGGCCATAGAGGGATGCTGGTTACTGGCTTGCTCACCATGGATTGCTCAGCCTGCTTTCTTGTAGAACCCAAGACCACCAGCCCAGGGATGGCACACCCACAATAACGTGGGCCCTCATCTATCAATCACTAATGAAGAAAATGCCTTACAGCTGGATCTTATGGAGGCATTTCTCAATTGAGGTTCCCTCCTTTCAGATAACTCTAATTTGGATGTCAAGTTGACATGAATAATCAGCACAGTGACACACAGGAAGGCACTACACAGTCCCACAGAACTACTCTGTCAGAGAAAGTTATGTTGCTCTCATCCCATTTGGAACTATGTGGGAGCAGAAGTTAATATGTAAGCCCCACCCACCTAAGAACAAGGTAACTTCCTGGAAAGCTGAGAGTTGTAGTTCTTGGATAATAACAAGCTACATATTTTTACTTCCCCAAACAAGTATTTGTTTAACCATACACTGGATATGCTTGATCACATACAGGCCGGAGTTATGTAGGCAGGAACTATGTCAGGATGTATGTTTGCCCTTAATTGGCCCTGTTGGGAAATGCAATGAATTATGGATTTTGCCTTTTTAAGTCCTTGTAGAATGTGATTTGGGTCCACTCATTGGGAACCCAAAGGTGGACCTGACCAGAGTCCATTTTTCTGGTCAGTACTTAAAGCTTGCTTCAAATTTGGCTCAAAAGTGTGGAACTGGTCTTTCTCAGACAAATCTCAGGATTAATATTTGGAGGCCCCAGTGAGATGAGAGAAAAAGCCTTTCCCCCCAGATTCTAGAGTGGGGCTCTTCATTCTGTGACTGATAGACCACGTGGGGGTGGGCACACCTAGGGACAGCTGACCCAGTGGCTTTGGGAACTCCTGACGTGAATGGCTACTCTGGAAAGAGATAGCAAGCATTTCTGTTTGTTTTTACAGAGGCCTCCTTTTGGTAGGTCATAGAAGTCATTTTTAGCTTTCTGTGATATTTTTCTACCTGGTGTCTAGATTCTGGTTATGGGGTACCCTGATCTGGGAATGGGGAGGACCTGAAGAAGTCTATGCACTCCTATTCAGGGTAAAGTGAGATGTTCCACGGCCCACTGGTTATTTCTGGCTAATTGGAGTTCAGCCTGAACCACCAATTTTTCTCTTCCAACCTGCCTTGGAGTCTGAGGGCCCCATGGGGGTACTAGGAGCCGAAGAACGTGGACAGGATTCCAATGCTTAGGCTGCACAACAGTTGAAGAACCATAGGGTGTTCCACAACACTGAGGGCCAAGCCAAGGGCTTAGAGAGGCCCAACATGGGTTCAGGAGCAGAGAACTCAAAGAGGCCAAGCCTTGGATGGGTTCCTAGTGTTTGGGTTCTGCAGGAAGGCTAGAGAGAGACCCCCTATTTGTTAAGAGAATTTCTCTTGGTCCGACTGGTAGACCCCTAAATGATTCCAATTATTTGTGTTTCCTATTGTCATTCTGGCTCTGCATTTTCTGTTGTTGGTTTGGCTCTGTGTCTTGTCTTATGTCTGTACCCATATTTCTGACTCGAGCAACTGAATGGATGAATGACAGACATGGCGGAGCTTTAGGGGCATGGGGTTTGGTGGACCAGGCTTGAGGATCAATGGGAAACTTTGAAGAAAAGCCCAGGGCCCCATGCAGAAGCTGGCAAGTGGGCAGGCCTCACTGGAGTACTGTGGATGGAGCTTCAACTCCAGCACCACATCCTGTAATTGCTTACTGTGGCAGCTCATGAGTGCCCAGCCACTACTCTTACAACCTCCAGCCATATCAAAAGGTTCCATTGCCTTGCTCCCTCCAGCCCCTAGAATTACAACACTGGAGGAGGTAGGGAAAGTTTTGTCTGAATGTATGAATTTGGTGGCCACCACATGTCTCTGACTAGTCTTGAATGTGTGTGCTTACTGTTCCGTTTCTCTGGCCACTAGCCACCAGGGCTTGGAACTGATCTCTGAACTTTCCGGCCGTTGGATCTAATGTAATAGGACTCAAATGTCATTTGGGTATGGGTAATATTAATGTTGTTTTATGCTCTTCTACTTTATTGAAAAGCTGCTCTGGAATTGGGTTATGTCCCCCCCCACACACCTTTTTCAGACCCAGGCATGCTTTTAAAATCTCTCTGTGTGGGTCAGGGGCTATGACAAGGGGAAAAAATAGCAAAGCAGAACATCTAAAGGGATTATTGCTTTGTAAGTTTATTGAGTATGGTTAAAAATATGTACTATAATAAAAAGTTAACTTAAAACTCATAACATGTTGTTGCTAATTCGGAATCTATGCATAGGTAATCTTAAAAGAACCGTGTGGCATTATTCCATTTGGAGATATAAGCAACACATGGCCTTCTGCTATCCTTAGGCAGCCATGTGGCTGGCAGCCATCTTTGATAGGGTTGGTGAGCATGTCCTATGTCTTCACTGCCATCTTGATTAGGGGCAACCACATGGTGTGGGCCAACCAACAGATCTCCAAGATACTTTGAATTGGGATAGATTTTTTTTTTTTTTGGTTTTTCGAGACAGGGTTTCTCTGTGTAGCTTTGCACCTTTCCTGGAGCTCACTTGGTAGCCCAGGCTGGCCTCGAACTCACAGAGATCCACCTGGCTCTGCCTCCCGAGTGCTGGGATTAAAGGCGTGCGCCACCACCGCCCGGCTGGGATAGATTTTTATATGGTAACTCCTGTCCTGTCTTGAAAAACAAGGCTTATGAAAGATAGGATTTAAAAACAATGCTGGTTTAATGAGGCATTAAAATTGTACCTCCATGTGTTCATATATAAGAATGTACCTTGCTGGCAGCCAAACTTTGTAGTAAGAGTCACCCAGGTGGTACTGGTTTTAGAGACACGAGGGGATCATGGGAAACAGCTGAGGCTTGCCAATGTGTAGCAGGCCTTTGCAGTACTTTTTTCTGGTCAGTACTTAATTAAAGCTTGCCTCAAATTTGGCTCAATATTGTGGAACTGGTCTTTCTCTCACAAGTGTCAGGATTAACAGCTACTTGGCTTGAATTTCTCCAGCTTTGGTCTACCCTTTTGGGTGGACTGTTTCTGCCTCTGGCTTTACAATTCATCCAGCTCTGTTGTAACTTGTTTCCCTGAGGTAAATTTCATGGCTGTATTTTGTTTCTCTGTGATGTGGAGAGCTACAGGAGGCAAGTAAAAAACCTCCAACTGTAATGAACAGACTCCAGTTGTCCCATGGAGTCAGTGTCTGTTAGATCCAAACACTGGTATCTAGACAAAAGTCAGTATTCCTCAGGAACTACCAAAGGAGCCAGTTCCCTTATTACTGGCAGGAGGAACAAAAGGCTATCTGTGGTGCCTATTAGCATGCCAAGTGCATGTCTGCCTCCAGGCTTCCTCAGTATCACAAGTGATAGGGGAATGTCTTTCTGTATGCTGTGAAAATATGTTGCTCTGATTGGTTGATAAATAAAGCCATTTGACCTATGGTAAGGTAGCTTAGAGGCAGGTAGAAAATCCAAACAGATAGGAGGAAAGAGAAAGACAGAGCAGGGGAGACTGCCAGCTGCTGCCATGAGAAGCAAGATGTAAAGATACCAGTAAGCCAAGATGTATGTAGCAAAATATAGATTTATAGAAATGGGTTAATTTAAGATACAAGAGCTAGTTAACAAGAAGCCTGCCATGGCCATAGTTTAAAAATAATATTAGCCTGTGTGTGTTTATTTGGGTCTGAGTGGCTGTGGGACTGGTGGGTGAGAGAAATTTGTCCTGACCGTGGGCTAGGCAGGACATAGGAAAACTTCCTACTACACTCAAGTACCTCTTACACATTTCAGGGTCCATGCTGGTATCTCTGCTCTTCCCACCCCACCCCTTATCCTATACTTCCCAGGCTTGGAAGATCCCCCCCCCCCCCCACATCTCATTCTTCTTATAACCCTGTGGTTTGAGCTGTGCTCTCCTTTTCTTCTGTCTTCCCCCTTAGTCCTCTCTCACGCCCTCTCTTGATCCTCTCTGTATTGAGGCGACTCTTGTAGTGCTGTGGTCCTGAGTGTGTTCCCAGCTGCATGTCAAAAAAGGAGAAGGGCTGAGTCTTAGTTAGGGTTTCTATTGCTGTGGTAAAACACCTTGACCAAGGCAACTACAAAAGAAAGCATTCAATTGTGCTCACAGTTTCAGAGGGTTAATGGTGGAGGGAAGGCACAGTGGAAGCAACAGCTGAGCTCACGTCTTGATCCACAAGCGTGAGACAGAGAGAGTGCCAACTCAAAATGGTCTTTTGAAACCTCCAAGTCTACCCGCAGTGACATACTTCCTCCAGCAAGGCCACATCTCTTAATTCTCCCCAGACAGACACCAACTAGAGACCAAGTATGCAAAATATGAGCCAATGGGGAGCATTCTTATTCTAACCACCACAGACAACGCTTTTGGAAAATCTGTAGACACAGAATACTTGAAGCTACCTGTAGCTCTGTGGCCCCACCCTCTGAGGCTATAATCTGGAATTTGGGGGAGAGGTTCCCTTTGTTAACACTTACATTGGGAATCCAGATTGGACTGACATGGCAAAGCCTGGAGCTGCATGGGGTCCTTGGAAGCCACCCTTGCCCGTGGTTCTTCTGCAGAATTAATTACAAACCTACATACAGGACCAGAAAAACCTTGCTTTTCATGTTTGAGTTTTGGCAAAGCCTGACTGATTGGTAAACATGTTAAACATGTATATTCTTTGCAATTAAAATGGAGTTCTGATTTTCTCAGAGTTGAAGCAAGTCACTTGTCTTTCTCTAAAGCTTGAAAAATCTTTCTATAGTACAACTCAAATAGGTCGATTTTGGGATTCTCCTGTGGCAGAAGAAGTGATATGCTCCACGTAGTCCAGATGCTTGTAGTTAGAAGATGGTGGACCAGGTGATGGAGATGCCGGGTGATGGTGCTGACCTCAGCCTGGGTCCATGAGTGGAGCAAAGCTCTTCTGACTTTTGCACAGGCAACAAGTGAGAAATACGACTGTTCTACCAGCCACTCATAATTCGGAGTCATCTGCTTCCACTGTGTAACTGACCTAACATACCTTCCGCTCTCTCAATTTCTGCTTCCTTTCCTGGCTGCATAATTTGCTCAAGCCATCTGTCAGCTTACGGAGCCATTTGCCTTCTTTCTGGTGTATAAAATTTTATGTGTCATGCACGGTCTACTTCATGTTATGTTTTGCCCAAGGATCACCTCAGTCTCCACGTGGCAATGTTCCCATGTGTTTCTCTGGTGATAGAAAGAGTAGTGTGCCCCATTTGTGCCAATCACCCCATTTGCTTGTCGGTGTCTTCTTCCCTGTAACTCAGAGCTGCTTGTCCGTGTCTGCCTCATTCAGAAACTTGAGCGCCTAGCTCAGCAGTCAGTGCAAGCTATAGGAGGACATTTGTTTGTCTGGACCAAGCCTTCTCTTTGTCTCATGAGGATAACAACTCTAGGCCAGTGCAGGTAGCACTGAGAAATAAAATTTGCCATCTGTTTTAGGCATAGCGGTGGAAGGAAACGGAAAGTAGGAAACAACAATGACCATTTTTTTACATGAAGAATTGTAATTTTCAGAGTACAAGAGCAGTAAGCACTGGCGACCAGAGAAGATAGCAGAGGGAAAAGTAATGCCTCTGAACACCACAGTGAGAATTAGCAGACATGGTGTTAGATCAGACTCCTTAAAAACCGACCCTGTGGCTCCCAGATTCTCTTCCCTGTGGGTGGGGTCAGGGGCCTGGATTAGAGATTATTAACTAAGGTGTTTAGTAGGCACAGAAATTCATGGAACTGGACTGTTCCCAGTGCTAAACAGGACAAAGTCTCCATCTTGTGGCTATATTCAGATCTGCAGTCACTCTTATGACTGGGTATCAAGCAGCCAGGAAGTCCACGCAGAGGTCAAGGACATCTGTGAGAAACAGAAACACATCTCTGTAGTTTAAATACAGGGAGATGGGTTTTACCCACAGCAACTGAACGGGGATTCCTACTTTCATAACTATGTAAAGCTATTTATTCATTCTTTCACTCAAGCGATGTGCTTCCCCCATCTTTCAAGCTTTGGAAGCTGAATGGTACCCCTGTATCTACTGCCCTACACCCCTTGGCTTGTAGTCCCTTCTCCTGTCTATGAAGCCAGCAAGGTAGCAACTTGCTTAGGTCAGCATTTGCCTTCCTTAGTCTCCCCTCTACTCATGTAAGTCCACCCAGATCACCCAGGAAAATTTCCCCATCCCAGGCTCCTCCATCTAATCACATCTAGAAAGCCATATTTGCCCAAAAGAAAACATGTACAGGCTCAAGGATAGGACTCAGGTGTTTTTTGGACCATTGTTTAGTCTACCATGGGAGAAAGGGGGTTGGGGAAGTGTAACTGAGCACATTGGCCCCTTACAGTCTCTTCTCTTCCACTACTGGGTTGAAGCTGTGACCCACCACTGAAGCTGCCTGCAAAGTTCTCAGAGTGGCCTCTGGATTGGCATAAAACCCTGTTATTCCCATTCCCTGTGTTGAGTGCTCCACTTGGGAAAGGACACTTGAGCTGGTTCCGACCGGCCCAGGACACCTGCTGCCTCTGTAAAAAGAGAACTTGTCTTTGCATCAGCTCTCCTGCCGGATAGTAAGGAAGGCCAAAGGACTGTAGCCTTTGGTTTGTTTGTAAGCCTCTATTTGATTTTAAAAAATTATGGATGTGCTGGGCTGGGGAGACGGCCTCAGTGAAGTCTTTGCCAAGAGAGCACGAAGATTTGAGTTGGATCCCCAGAACCTATGTTTAAAAAGCAAGACATGGTTGTTGCATGCTCTTGTAACCCCAGGATTAGAGGTAGAGACGAACAGACCCTTGGGCTGCCAGGCCAGCCAGCCAACCTAGTCTATTTTGTGAGTGGCAGGGCAGCGAGAGACCTTGTCCTAAAGATAAGGTGGACAGTGGATGAAACATCAGAGATTAATCTCTGGCCTCCAAGGTACACATATATCCACACACACATGCACCTTCACGAATAGGTGCATATACAATGTATGTGCTTGTATTATTTGCGAGGTTTTTTTTTAATTAAAGTAAAAAAAACATGGTTTAAAAGATAGAACTAACAAAAGTAATGCAATTTCAGGGTACTGAGATTATTGTTAAGAATAGTTTGTGTCTTCATTATTATTACTATTATTGTTGTTGTTGTTGTTATTCAAGAAGCATATTGGCTCCAAGGAGAATTTTTTCACTGGCTTGTCTGAAGACTGTCGCTGTGGTTATCCTTGATCCTTTCTGTCCATTGTAGATGTCTAGACAAGAACTCATCTTACTTGTCAAGCTTCGCATGTGGCAAATAGCAAACTCTTCACAATGCTGAATCGACCAATTCTCTTTCTTTTTTGAAGTTTCCCTCCTGTTAGGGAGTTCCTGTAATTATGTGTGACATATTCTTTGTGGGTCATTTCCTGGCACTAATAATAGACATGAAATGGCTTCTATTCAGTCCCGATGAGGATGAGCACACCCTCTCTGAACATGTTATTCAGACGTGGCCATGACTTCCCGGGCTGGAGGCCAGGCCCTCCTGCAGGGAATGAGTATGCACACCAGCTAGATCACCATCTGCTGGGGTTTACTTCCTTCCCTTTGCACTTGGTGCTGGGTGACCCAAAGGAGGTTCCTTTGTCTTCGTTGGTCTTCTGAGGAAAAATTGCTTCTCTCTCTCAATTTTTACTCAATTGCCCCTCTCACTCTGGAATGATGGAATTGAGAGCACTGAGCAATCTCTAAGTGTCAACTTTTTTCTTCCCAGGTATCCTAGTGGCCTGGGATAAGGGATGCTCACGGTTGGGCAATCATTCTTCAGTGTCTCATCCACAGAGGAAGCACCTGTTAGAAGCCCTTTGACCTACTTTCATAATGCATCAGAAAAAGTAGTTGCAGTT
>CABHPQ010102618.1:0-11630 GCA_902168405.1 Peromyscus aztecus
GAGGCATTTGCCCAGGAGAGGCATTTGCCCAGGAGAGGCATTTGCCCTGGAGAGGCATTTGCCCTGGAGAAGCATTTGGGCCTGGTTAAGCATTCAGGCTTCTAGCAGCAGTTCAGCTGAGAGTCATTCTGGATTAGGACTCAGAGGCTTCCAGTCTGAGGAAGCAAGACCAGCTGAAGATCCAGCGAGGTGAGATAGCTGTGGCTTGTTCTATTTCTCTGACCTTCCAGCATTTACCCCAATACCTGGCTCGGGTTTGATTTTATTAATAAGAACTTTTAAGATTCATGCTACACACTACAGCACCAATGCAACTAGGATGCATGAAGAGGTGTTGGAAAGATGGAGGAGCAAGGTGTTTTTTTTATTTTGTTTTGTTTTTAATTAATTTTTTGGGGGGAGTATGCTGCAGGTTGACAGGAGGATATGGAAGGACTGGGAGGGGAGCAGGATTTGGGTGCATGATGTAAAATTCCGAAAGAATCAATAAAGAATTATGTTATGGGAAAAAAGAATTCCCAGAAACAAGGAGCAGTGATATGGTTCAGTGGGTAAAGGCACTTGTCATGTAAGCGTGATGACCTGAGTTTGATTCCTGGAATGAACATAAATGTGGAAGGTGAGAACTGACTCCACAAAGCTGTTTTCTGACCTCCACATGTTGTGAGGATGTACATATGCCCCCTCCCCACACATACTAAAAAGGAATCTCTAGGAATTATACAAAATGTTTGGTAAAAAACAAACTTTCTTCTAATTAAATAGGTAGGGGCTCCAACATCGATGTTTGATAAATGATAAGGAATTTGATAATGAAACATTTATAAGAGTAAATAAAATCATATGATTAAATCTTGTTTTAACATACTATTTGTGTGTGTGTGTGTGTGTGTGTGTGTGTGTGTGTGTGTTACCAGAGATGGAACCCAAGGCCTTGTACATGCTAGGTAATTGCTCTAACACTGTGCCACATCCCCAGCCTCTTGGGTTTCTATCCAAAGCCCTTACATTTTTCTTCTTTGATTTATTATTTTCTAGCTATCAATAATATATTCTTATAGTTAAAAAGTGATTTTTAAATCCACATTAAATATAGAGAATAGCCCAGTGAAACTTGTAATCAAATAACTACTGTTATCATGGTCGGCCTTTTCAAAAATTGTCTCTTGGTACTTGGATGTGTTCCTGGGAGGAGATGGATAAATAACCACAGAGAATGGAGAATCTTTCATAATCAAAGAATCAGTGACCCTCTATGGCACTTTTCTAGCTTGAAGTAACCCAGAAAAGTGTTTTTCAATGAGAAGGGCATCAGTAGCTGCAAAGCGAATCACTGAAAGAATGCTTTAAAAGTGATTGGGGCCCAATAGCACGATGCTTCTTTTTAAATATTTGTTCATTTTTATGTGTACAAGTGTTTGCCTACATGTACAGATGTGTACCATGTGCATGCCTGGTTCCCACAAAAGCTAGAAAAGGGCATTCCATCCCCTGGAGCTGGAGTTACAGGGAGTCCTGAGCTGCCAGATGTGGGTGCTAGAATCTGAATTTGATTCCTCTGCAAGAGCAGCAAGTGCTCTTAACTTCTGAGCCATCTCTCCATCCTTATACTATACTTCTGACCCAGTGCTTGTGAATCCAGGCTGGAAGTTTTTTCTGACATAAGGTACATTGACAACAGTGACTGAAATAAAATCCTTTCAATTTACAGATGAGTAGAGGAAGAGATACCATAAGAAGGAAGTTAACAAAGTCAATGAAGGGTTGTCCTAAAATCTACAGTTGTTCAAAACTATCTACCTTTTCCCTTCTGCACATTTCTGCAGATAAAGCACTTGGCTTGGCCAATGAATTTCACTTCTATAGTGTTAAACACTACCCCAAATTAGCAGTGGCAAAAAGCATCTACCTATTAGGTTTCCGAATTCTGTTGTGTTGCTGAGGTTCTGTTAGTCTTGTTTGAAGTCTCATTTCCATTCAACTGGGATCTAGTTAGAACTCGGAAGTGCAAGGTTGATCTCTCGTTCTTTAGTACTTCCTTGCACATACTTTCTAGTAATTCTGTACTACAGATTGTTATTCGTTCCAGCATGATAGCTGGGTCTGAAGACAAATAAAGTGGAAGCTATTAATCTTTCTTGATTTGGGTTTGATGCTGTCAAAATATCACTATTGGCTTGCTACATTCTGTTAGTAGAAGATATGAGATACCAATTTCTTTTATTTTCTTGACCTTTTTATGTGCATTGGTGTTGGCCTGCATGTATGTTGTGTGAGAATATTGGGTCCCCTGCAAGGGGAGTTACAAACAGTTGTGAGTCGCCATGTGGGTGCTGGGAATTGAACCCAGGTCCTCTGGAAGAGCAGTCAGTACTATTAACCACTGAACCATCTCTCCAGCCCCTTTAAAATGTGTAGCCCAGGCTGGTCTCAGACTCGTGATCCTCCTGCCTCTGCCTCCTTCAGCAAATCCTACTGGCATGTGCCACCACAACCAGCCAGTTCCATTTCTGTGAGCAGAGGATCACAAACAGAGAATGGTGAGATGGATGGTGATCATATATTGAGATAGAAAGCATACCCATACCTTGCTTTAGTCGAAAGAAAATAAATGTTCATGATATTCAAATAGAAGCTTTAAGTGGGTTTGCATAGTATGTCTGAATCTGCTTTGTCTTACACTAAAGTGGGCCTTTTTTAGATCAAGATTGCTCCTTGGTCAAGAAGATGCACAGTTTAAAATCCTAGCACCTAGGAGGCTGAGGTAGGAGGTTCTTGAGTTTGATACCAACCTAAGCTACACACCAAGACCCACAACAAAATTGAATGAAGAGGAAAAGGAAGAGGAGGGCTGCTGTTCGTGGTGGTAGGAAAAGCAGCAGCAGGGCCAGCATAGTTTCCACCATGGCCTAGAACCAGAATATATTCAAAACAGCTTGCCTATAGTCATCCACAGGTCAAATGAAGGAGAAATCTTTTGTTATAATTCAATCTGTCTCTGTCTCTGTCTCTCTCCCTCCCTCCCCTTCCCCATGTGTGTCTATGTGTGTAGAGGTACATATGCCCATGCATTTGCAGAGATCAGAGGGGGAACATTAGGTTTCCTGCTCTATTACTCTTGGTCTCATTCCCTGGAGACAGGATCTCTCACTGAACTTGGAGCAAGCTTAGTGGCAACAATTCCCAACAATCCTCTTTTCTCTGCTTTTGAAAGCGCAAGGGTTAGAGGTGTGCATGACTGTGTCCAGCTTTTATGTTAATGCTGGAGACTTGAACTCAGGTCCTCACCCAAGCACTCTCATGTGCAAAGTAATCTTCCCAGGCTCATAATTTAACCTTTCTTTGTTAGATAGTTTAAGCTAACAATGTCAGCTGATCAATAGAGAGACAAAGCTAAGATTTCAACTTGGGTAGTTGAATGAGAATTCATCCTCCAAGCCACTACACTTCATTTGCAAGTAGTTTTTCATCTTTGAATTCAGAAGGCTCTGAGGGTACAAGACGAAATGAGGATTCAAAGAATGTGGTTCCATACATGTGAAATGATAGGGATTACAAAAAGAAGTTTATTTATAATAAGGAGATATGGAGATATTCATACCAGGAACCAGACAAATATGATGCTGTGCTCATTCAGCTAATATAGGCAGCACATTCTTCATCTCTAATACCTCCTAATCTTCCCAAATTAAAAGGCTTCTATTTTTTGTGTTCACTATCACTTTTTAAAACTGTGAATAAAGGATATAAAAACCAGATTAGTAGTTATTTAATATCTTATCCCAAATCAACACTGAGGTTTTTTTTCTAACAGTAAATATTGAATATACATGAAATTTTAATTATTGAGGGTTTGCCTCCACTGGGCTCTATATCATGGCCCACAACTCTGGCAGAAGACTACTGTTCTACCAGAGGCCACACAGGTACTAGAAACCCCAGGAACCCCAGGTACCTGGAACCTGAGAGGCCACACTAGTACCCAGAACCCAGAACCTCAGAGGCAGCAAGCACCAAATCCCCCAGAGGTCACGAAGGCTTCCAAAACCCCAGCAGAGACTTACTACTGGACCTGAAGACTCACAGGCCACTCAGGCCAGAATATTAGAAAGAAAATGGAAAGCAATGTGAAAAAAATCAATCCAATAAAGATAACTCAGAAATGAACACCTAAACCGATACTAACCGCAGATAACTAGAGGCCAGCATCAGAACACAGTCAACAACACCAAAGGCAAAGTGGCACACCAGAATGAGCTAGCCTAGTCTAGAAAGACCTGGATATTCCAACACAGCTGAAGCACGAGAAAGTCAGTGTTATGAAGACGATAGAGGCCCTTAAAGAGGAAATGAACAAGTCCCTTAAAGAAACCCAGAAAAACACAAAGAGTTGAAGGAAACAAATAAAACTGTTCAATACCTGAAAATGGAGATAGAAGCAATAAAAAAAAACACAAACTGAGGGAATCCTGGAAAAGGAAAATCTAGGTGAGCAAACAGGAACTACAGACATAAGCATCACCCACAGAATACAAGAGATGGAAGAGAGACTCAGGGCATTGAAGATATGATAGAGGAAATAGATATATCTGTCAAAGAAACTGTTAAATCTAAAAAAAATTCATGACACAAAACATCCAGAAAATCTGGGACAGTATGAAAAGACCAAACCTAAGAATAATAGGATTAGAAGAAGGAGAAGAGACTCAGCTCAAAGGCCAGAAATTTTTTTTAAACAAAATCATAGAAGAAAATTTTCCTATCCTAAAGAAGGACATGCCTATAAAAGTACTAGAAGTTTCCACAATGCAAAATACTTTGGACTAGCAAAGAAAGCCCCCTGCCACACAAAAACCAAAACACTAAATGTATAGAACAAAGAATTTTAAAATCTACATGGGAAAAAGGGCAAGTAACATATAAAGGCAGATCTATTAGAATTACACCTGACTTCTCAGTGGAGACTCTAAAAGCCAGAAGGGCCCGGACAGATGTCTTTCACATTCTAAGACACCATGGATGCCAGCCTAGACTACTATACCCAGCAAAATTTTCATTGACCATAGATGGAGGAAACAAGATATTCCATGACAAAGTCAAATTTAAACAGTTTATATCTACAAATCTAGCTCTAAATAGGTTCTAGAAGGAATATTCCAACCTAAAGAGGTTAGCTATACCAATAAAAACACAGGAAATACCTGAGGCTGTAGTAGCAGTTTCAACAAGGAGATCGATTTTTGTTTCAGAATATCTTAGTTCATAAAAGCAAAATTATTAATTGAGGTTATTTCACATTTTCCTTGATTTTATATATATATATATATATATATTATATATATATATATATATATATATCAGAAGATGGAAAGATCTCCCATGCTCATGGATATGTAGGATTAACATAGTAAAAATGGCCATTTTACCAAAAGCAAGCTGCAGATTAACATAATCCCCATCAAAATCCCAACACAATTCTTCAAGACCTTGAAAGACAAATACGCAGCTTCATATAGGAAAACAAAAAAACAATTCAGGACAGCTAAAACAATCCTGTAATTCTGGATATATCACCATCCCTGATTTCCAGTTCTACTACAGAGCTATAGGAATAAAAACCACATGATATTGTCATAAAAACAGACAGGTGGATCAATGGAATCTAATCAAAGACTGAGATGTAAATATACACACCTATGACACCTGATTTTTGATGAAGCAGTCAGAAATACACAATGGAAAAAAGAAAGCATTTTCAACAAATGGTGCTGGTCAAACTGGATGTCAGCATGCAGAAGAATGCAAATAGATTCATATCTGTTACCCTGCACTCAAGTCCAAGTGGATCAAAGACCTCAACATAAATCCAGATACACTGAACCTGATAGAAGAGAAAGTGGGAAGTAGCCTTGAACACATTGGCACAGGAGACAACTTCCTGAACAGAATACCAATAGAGCAGGCACTAAGATTGACAATTAATAAATGGGACCTCATGAAACTGAAATGCTTCTGTAAGGCAAAGGACACCTTCAATAGGACAAACGGCAGCCTATAGACTAGGAAAAGATCTTCACCAACCCCACATCTGACAGAGGCCTAATTTCCAAAATATATAAAGAACTCAAGAAATTAGGCATTAAAAATCCAAACAATCCAATTTAAAAAATGGGGTACAGATCTAAACAGAATTGTCAAAGAGTAATCTCAAGTGGTCAAGAAGCACTCAAAGAAATGTTCAACATTCTTAACCATCAGGGAAATGAAAATCAAATGAGTCTGAGATTCCATCTTTCACCTGTCAGAATAGCTGACAAAGATCAAAATCACAAGTGACAGCTCATACTGGTGAGGGTATGGAGCAAGGAGAACACTCCTCTGTTGGTTGGAGCGCAAACTTGTATAGCTACTTTGGAAATCAGTATGGTGGTTTATCAGAAATTTGGGAATTCAATCAACCTCAAGAACCAGATATACCACTCCTGGGCATATACCCAAAGGTTGCTCAATCATACTAAAAGGACACTTGCTCAACTGTATTCACAGCAGCTTTATTCATAATAGAAAGAACCTGGAAACAACCTAGATGTCCTTCAACCAAAGAATGGATAAAGAAAATGTGGTACATTTACACAATAGAGTAAAGGATAACAATCCACAGATCCAGAGAAGCCAAGTTACAAGGAGGGTCAAGGGTTATGCTTGGATCTCTCTGGGAAGGGAAAACAGTACAGATATTAAGGGTATACTGGGGGTGGGTGGGGATTTGAACAGGATACTTCAGGTGGGGGATAGAGGAGGAGAATACTGGAAGAGATGACAGGAAATGGGCCATTACAGGGTGAGGTAGAAACCTAGTGCAATGAAAACTCCCAAGAATTTCCAGGGGTGACCCCAGCTAAGACTTCCAGCAATATGGGATATAGATGCTGAACTGGCCATCTCCTGTAACCAGGCGAAACTTCTAGTGGAGCGACTGGGACACCAACCCAGGCACATAACCTTCAACCTACAATTTGTCTTGCCTACAAGATGTGCTGGCCTAAAGATGGTGCAGAAATGGTGGGAGTTGCTAAGCAATGACTAGTTCAGCCTGAGACCCATACCACAAGAGGGAGCTCACCTCTGACACTGACTAGGTGGCCAGGACCCAGAGGCTGGATAGCGCGAGAACTAGGATAGACCCAACCATGACTGGCAAAAAAAAAAAAAAAAAAGTCATAGATTGGTACCTATCCAAGTTATCATTAAGAGAGATGTCAGACTTCATCCGGCAACTCATGGAAACAGATTCAGAGACTCACAGCCAAACATTAGGCTGACTTCAGGGAATCCTGCTGAAGAGGCAGAGAAAGGATTACAGTAGCCAGAGGGGTCAAGGACACCACAAGAAAACACACAAAACCAATTAACATGGGCTCATAGAGCTCACAGAGACTGAAGCGACAACCAGGGAGCCTTCATGGGACTGACCTAGGCACTCTGCATATATGTTACAGTTGTGTAGCTTGGTCTTCTTGTGGGACCCCTAACAATGTGAGCAGGGGCCATCTCTGACTCTTCCTCATACTGGGTTGCCTTGCCCAGTCTTAGTTGGAGGGGAGGTGCCTAGTCTTACTGAAGCTTGATGACATGTTTGGTTGATACCCATGGGAGGCCTACCCTTTGTGAATAGAAACAGAGGAGTGGATGTGGGTGCAGAGGGGAGTTGGGAGAAAGTTCTAGGAAAAGAGGAGAGAGGGGTAACTGCAGCCCAGATGCAAGAAAAAAATAATAATATTGAGGGTTTGAAGATTTGTCTCAATGGTTAATAACACTTGTTCTTGCAGAGGACTTGAGTTCAGTTTCTAGCACCCACATTGTGGATTACAAGTATCCAAACTTCAGTTCCAGAAGATCCAATCCCATCTTTCAACTGTTGCAGGCACCAGAACTCATGTGGCACACATACATACACGTGGCAAAACACTCCTGCACGTAAAATAAATGCATTCAAAACTTTAAAAATATATTGAGCATAATTTGGGTGAGGTAGTATGTGAATAAAATCTCAGCACTTGGGAGGCTGAAACAGGAGGACTTCCAAGGAACCAAGACAAGCCTGGGATATTTAATGTTGGCTTCTCTCAAAATGCAAAAGCATACAATTAATAAATCAATAGATGATAGATAGATAGATAGATAGATAGATAGATAGATAGATAGATAGATAGATATTGAGAGGTTCCTATACAACTATCCAATCATCAATTCTCCATTCTCATGTTTTCTCACCTCTAAGTATTATTAGAGAATTGTGTATCTTTATGTACTAGTTGCAATTTCTCCTGTAGTATTGGAGATGCTATTTTGTTGTTTGTTTCTGCCCTTTTTGGGGGCCTGCCACCCAGCTCCCAAATATCACACGTGGAGGCTTATTCTTAATTATAAATGATCAGCCTTAGCTTGGGTTGTTTCTTGCAAGCTTTCCTTAACTACCTTTTGCCTTCGGGCTTTTCCCATTCTCCTACTTCCGTAAATCTTATTCATACTCCGTGGCTTACTGTGTAGCTGGGTGGCTGGCCCCTGGAGTCCTCCTCCTTCTCTGGCTACTTCTTCCTTTTTTTCTTCCAGATTTCTCCTTTTATGTATTCTCTCTGCCTGCCAGTCCTGCCTATCCTTTCTCCTGCCTTACTATTGGCTGTTCTTTATTAGACCATCAGGTGTTTTACACAGGCACAGTAACACAGAGTTAAACAAATGCAACATAAACAAAAGTAACAACACCTTAAAATAATATTTCCCAACAATACTACATCTTTGAGTTCACTCCTACAGGCTCCATTGATTTTTCTAAGTCATTTCCATTTATTCTTGTTCTTTTTTCAGTGATGGAAGGTTCCAGCACTTCTAATACTTCAAATCTAGTCTATATATCTACAACTGTGGACTTCTGAGTAATGCTTGAATGAGTTAAGATTCTTGGGACTGTAGGGATAGAAGTAATGTGTTTCACAGGAAGGATTTGAGGTTTAGGGGGCCAATTATGGAATCTTATGGGCTGAATATTTCAGTATACTCCAAAATTGTTATGCTGAAGCCCTATTCACTCCATGTGATGGTATGAGTAATTGAGGCTTTGGGGAGGTATGTAGAATTAGATGAGGTCTTGAAGATAAGACTCTTATGAATGGGACTAGAGTCCTCATAAGTATCACAAGAGAATTTGCTTCTCTTCCTTGCTCTCTGCCACATGTGGACACACCAAGTCAATAGTCTTGAAAGAGGGTCCTGAGTCAAATTCAAGTAGGTTGGCAGCCCAGTATATGACTTTCACCCTCTATAAGTGTTAGAAATAATTTCTGTTCTTAACAAGTCACCCATCCAGTCTGTAGTAGTTTGTTATAGCAGCCCTAACTGACTATAATACTCTATGTATGAGTTCCCTATCACTGGACAAGGCACTCGCCTTTCACTGTAACTGCAGGCATAGGTCCAAACAAAGAGTAGAGAGTAGATATAGCCACATGTGCTGGGTGACAAAATCAATAAAGCTAGATGCAGGGAAACTGTTTAACCTACAAGTCATATGTAAGTTAGGAAATGTGTTTGCAAAGTGATTGTTTATTTTTTTCTTACCTCTTCCACTTCTTCCTCCTCATCCTTCTTCTTCTTTTTTTTTTTTTACATTGGAAATCCAGCAAGGTGTATTCATATTTCTCACAAAACTCTTAGAGTATAACGATGGAGAGGCGTGTGGAATGCTCAGGACTTGGTTGAATGAATTCAGCAGCCCTCAGCCACACTTTAACGGCACATGGCCACATCTGGCTTTTCTGAGCTCACACAGCTGTTCTGTCAACTCCCTGAGGGTTTATGTCCCCTCCTCTTCTAGGAAATTGCACTGCCTATTGGCAATTAGCCCTAATGAAGCAGCAGGAGTTTCCTGAGGGGAATGCATTGATGACAAGTATAATTACGATTAGCAGCTGTGGGGCCTCTGGCTCTACAAAAGTAACCCATCCACCTGTCAGAATGTGCAGCAGGACTGTTAAAGCTGCACCTAGCATCCGATCCAACACTCTAAGCCATGCCACCATGCACTGGGAATAAGACACTGGCACTGGGAAGCCAGTTGAGAACATTTACTTCAAATGCTCAAATTTCTCTAACTCAGCTGCATGGGTTATGGAGCCACAGTAAATCACAATTCACATCTTTAAGTTGAGTGTGATCATTGTTATTCTAGCATCCCTAATGCTGCTTGCATATACTTACAAAGAGTGGGTATCCCCACAGAGATGAGAGGGATCTAATTATTTATATTTTGTGAAAGGAGAGTGGAAAGATGTGCTGCTATTTAATAACTAATAACTGGTGCACTTAAAATATAAGATAATTTCATGTTCTATATCTGAAGAAGACTTGGAGTTTTAGAGGAAGGGTTTATAAGGGCTGCTTTTTAGTTAAATAGGTCGGTAGATAGATAGATTATATATATATATATATGTATATATAGATGATAGATGAAAGATAGGTATATGATAGATTATATATAGATACATAGATAGATGATAGATTGATTGAATATCACAGCCACTTATTTTCTACTTCTTTGAGGTAGGCATGAATTTCTTTCTCTCTTGAATCTTGTTTAGCCATAATAATTTACATGCCAGGAGAGAATATGGAAAGTGATGCTACCTATGCCAGTTAGGATATAATTGTAAAAATATTTTTCTTTATTGAAAATGGATTCTTTTTTCAAACAATATATCCTGATTATAGTTTCCCCTCCCTCTGCTCTTCCCAGTTCCTCCCCATGTTCTTTCCCCTCCATAGCCATTTCTTTTCTGTCTCTCATTAGAAAAGAGCAGGTTTCAGGGATGGAGAGATGGCTCAGCCATTAAAGGCTAGGCTCACAACCAAAAAATAAGAAAAGAACAGGCTTCTAAGAGACAACAACCAAACATGACAAAGTAAAGCACAATATGATAAAACAAAAACTATCATATGGAAGTTAGACATGTCAACCGCAAAGCAGGAAAAGATCCCCAAGATCAGACACAAGAATCAGGGCCCCACTCATTCTCAGAGTCAGGAGTCCAATAAATATACTAAGCTAATAGCTGTAATATACACGTAGAGGACCTGGTGTAGACCCATGTAGACCCTGTGCTTGCTGCTTCAGTCTCTGAGCTCATATGCACCTTGCTTAGTTGATTCAGAGGGTCATGTTCTTTTATGTCTTCCATCCCTTCTGGCTCTTAAAATCTTTCTGCTTCCTCTTCCTCAGAGTTCCCTGAGTTCTGAGGGAAAGGATTTGATGGAGATGTCCAATTTATATTTTTTAAAAAGATGCTAACAACTTTTAAATATGTCTTTTAGAATTTTGGGACAACGTACTCTGAACCTGCTAGAAGAGAAAGTAGGAAGTAGTCTTGAACGCATTGGCATAGGAGATCGCTTCCTAGGTATAACACCAGTGGCTCAGACACTGAGACAAACAATCAATCAATGGGACCTCTTGAAACTGAGAAACTTTTGTAGAGCAAAGGACACGGTCAACAAGGCAAAGCGACAGCCCACAGAATGGGAAAAGATCTTCACCAACCCCACATCTGACAGAGGACTGATATCCAGAATATATA
>CABHPQ010102621.1:0-13115 GCA_902168405.1 Peromyscus aztecus
GTTGTTAAAAGGAAAATGCAAACTCCCTGTATCATGCCAGAAGAAGAGCCATCTTCTGCTATGGGACAGAAAAAATGAAAAAAGCCAAATTAATTAAGGGACTATTCTATTACTAATCTCAACTCTTTAATTTTATTCTGATTCTTTAAACTTTTCTTAAAGTATGAATTTTATATCAAATTTAAAAGATTAATATATATATAGATAGATAAATAGATATACATTTTAAACTTTGTTAAGATATGAATGGTCATATAGAGTACTAACTAGTTCTAGAAAAAAGGCTTCAATTAGTTGCATATATATGTCTTTGTGTTCGAGTCTCTTATCAGTTTTCTACAGGAAATCACGGCCAGGCCTAACATCAACTGAAGTCTCCAGGAAGAAGATGGGGCCCCACAACAACAACAATTCCACGTGGACAATAATAACATCACTAAGCTGACAAACATCATCTACAGATCAGCTTTGAACTACAAGGTGCTCAGAGCAATTTTGAGAGTGCTGACTGAGATGATCCATTCTCAAAGACTACTTGAATAAGGACTTGAGATAAATCCTGAACTTTGGCATTATACACAGACTGGATAACGAAGGATATAGTTACCTTTCCTAGAATTTGACAATTAACCTAAAATTTTTCTTTTCAGAATAAAGATACCTTCGCCCATACCCAGCAGGAAGCAATTTTAAGAATACGACGCCCACGTTTCCAAAGAGGTGGTGTGGGACGGGTGGTTTTTTGGTCTTTTAATGGGTTTTGGGTCTGGGATAATTTTCATTGTTTAGAGGGGTTGGTTACAAGTTGTTATCAAGGGTTAGGAAAAGGTCTAAGCAAAGGAGGTTAGATTTAAGGTTCTTGTTAAAAAAAAAAGAAAGAAAGAAAAGGAAAAAGACAATTACTAGTTTTAAATACTTTACATTGGAGTGGATTGTTTTATATTATATACAAATTATATATATTGAAATTGATATTGTTAGAAAATGCTATATGTATATTTCTAATTGTACTTATACCATTCATTTAACAAAATAATGCAAATTGCTGATTCTTGAATGTTATTATTACCAACTATTAGGATATAAAGAAATGAAAGTTAGTAGTTAGACATTACAATAGAAATTGTAGTCATATTAGGTATATTTTCAAAATTGAGCAGATATATTTTAGATAGACAGGTCATCTTCAAACCCTTCAGAGATCTACAGAAAATGGCATTTAAAATGTTTTAATAACTTAGAAAATTTTTCTTTTTTGTTATGACTTTGAGACATGTCGGCTCCTGGCAGTACCAATCTACTTCAGAGAGAATATGGGCATTGAAGAAACTGCATATGGAGTTAACTTTGATTGTGGCAAATGTTAGCCACTGGACAACAAAGTATCCTTGAATCAACTGCTGACAACCGGACAAAATGGACAGACATGAAATAAAGGACTACGGATTCTTGCCAAAACAAGTGTGGTTATGACTTTATCAAAAGGCATCTTCTGAGGCCAGGACAATATGGCACCATCCCTGAAGTGGCCTTTGCAATCCGGAAAAGGTACAGTTCCCTTTCCTTCGAAGGCAGCTGAACAGGCAGTGGGCCGATGGCTTCTGATGTGCAATGGAACAACAGCTGAAACAGTTATTCTTGAAGAGTAACTAAGCTCACGCCTCTCAATAACAGACTGGCATTTAATAGAGGGATGTGGAGAAGAACAGGATGCTGAGATGAAGCCACACATACATGGTCAGAAAGAATGGACAGCTGAATTCAAAAACCATCAACAATTTCCAGAATTTAAAATCCTGAATCAGGACATGACACTAGTGGAATTCAGGTGTTTCTGGTACATGAACGGCTCTCACCCAAGGTGAGGTTGAACTGTTGACCTTGTGTACATCCTACTTCACAAATGAGTCTGTAAGATACGCTAAGCTTATAGGCTGAAGATGATGCCCCAACACTGCGGAGAAACCTCAGGTGACTGTCCAGGCAGCTGGCTGTTTCTGTCAACTCACAATTTTTTGGAAGCTGCTTGCATGCACTTCTTGTTTTTATTTTTGTTAGGTAATATTATTTCCTTCTTGGGTCTCTGAGGGAGTTGAAGATTAGTTAGTTATAGTTGAAGATTAGTTAGTTATATTTAAAGATTAATTAATTATAATTGAAAATTAGTTAGGATAGAAAGGAATTAGGTACATTTTGGACTTACCAAAATTGGATAGATAATGGAATTATTTTCTCTGAATTTGTCAAATACAAATGGACTAGACATTGTTTAGGTATTCATCACTTGTATATATTGTATATAGTTATTGTACTTTTGTATATAGTTTTTCTTATATTAGTTACAACTTTCCTTTTTTTCTCTTTTTATTAAATTAGAAAGGGGGAAATATAGTGATATTCTACTTGTACTGAAATGTGATTTTATTTGTATGTTAATAAATAAAGTTGCCTAGAGGTCAGAGCTGTTAGCAAGCCATAGCAAGAGCCGGGCGTGGTGGTGCACGCCTTTAATCCCAGTACTCGGCAGGCAGAACTAGGTAGATCTCTGTGTGTTCAAGGATACAGCCAGCATTGGAGACACACGCTCCAATGTGTGTCCAGAGGTCTGTACACAGGCAGTGACGAGGCAGTCACGTAGTTGGGTTTACAACCAATGAGAAGGAAGAACCAGAACTCTATTGAAGGACAAACGCACAGGAAGTAGTTCCTTTTCGGAGAGGTTTCTTGGCGGAAGAAGCTAGCCAGCAGCACGCGGGTAAGCTCCTAGCTCTGACCTCTTGGGCTTTTATCTTTACCTTGGCTCTGTGTTTCTTATTTAATAAGATGGTTGGTTACATCTACACACATGGTAGCTAACAATTTGCTCTAACTCCAGTTCCAGGTATCTGCTGCCTTCTTCTGACCTCTCTAAGTACTGTGCACTGACACATGCATGGACAACACTCATAAAATTTCATTTTGTTACAAGTTAGGAAAAGTGAACAATGGAATTTTCTACAGTAGTGTCATAGCCCTGAGACAGACAGCAGCCAGGGGTAGGAAAAATGACTTCCCTATGCTCTTGCATGGAAGGAGTTGTGGCCTTCCACTGATCCAGCCTGCTCAGAGGCAAAAGCAGCTTCATTCTGAGGTTAATACAATTCATCATAACCATTCATTTAAGAGCAGAGTATACAGTGCTGTTAAGTGTCTTATTCCTGAAGTTTCCTTTATTTGTGTTCTCTATCTTTTCTATTTGTGAGAATAGCATTTGTATAGTAATCTTCTAGATTGAACATCAAGATTAACAGGTTGCATAGGCTCCAAAGCAATATTTTTTTCACTGTGTCATTTATTAATTTTCAGCAGTGACCTTGTGGTACAAACTGAACATGCTAGAGACAATTTTTTCCAATCATTTTTATAATTTACATACATTTCTTCGTGACATTGCAGTGAGAATACCCCTAAGTGTCTCTGCTTTTACATTGTTCGTGTTCTGAAGTGAATTTGTTTATTGCCTGCTTAGGAATGGGGAGAATTCTACATGAATATGTCCAGCCTTCCTAAATAAAATCCACATGCTTCCTTTGTTTAGGAAATGCATGCTTTCCCTGCCTCCTGCAGGTAAGAACTTTTCTCATTTCTTCTTTCTTGACTGTTGTGGTGGCTTTTCTTGGTAATCACACTGATTACTTCTGGAATTAACTAAAACCCTAAGAGTTGGGTGTACCTGTGATGGATTTTTTTGAATGTTTTAAAATTAAAGATACATCTTTAGTCTGCGTCATTTGAAGTGAAATACAACTTCATCTGCTTGTTGGCTGTGTACACTTTAACCAAAGCACTCAGGAGGCAGAATCAGTTGCGTTTTCCTGAGTTTGAGGCTGGCCTGGCCTAAAGAAGGAGTTCCCAGGCTACACAAATAAACCCTGCCTCAAAAACACCAAAAAAAAGTAAAAATCAAATGAAGTTTAAGATCCACCTTTAATCTGGATTGCATCTCTGGTGGCAGCCTGCATATAGAAAGTATGGAATGAACTTCTACTGGCTTCTTCATATTGTTATGCCTAGATCACGTCCCCAAAGAAGCCACCAGAGACTTAGGTACAGAATGCAAAAGCAAGGTTTATTTTTCTTACTACAAGCCATGGTCAGGGAAGTTCATCAGAGCACTCACTCTTAGCAGTGAGACCGGGAGGAACTTGACCTTTCATGGGGAAGTTAGTTTTTATAGACAAAACCCATAAAATTTCTTAGAGGGGAGGGGGTTAGTATGGGTCCATCCTTGATTGGTCCACTTTTTCCTGGGCCTGGACTTGGTCTTATTTTAGCTTATCTGTTTGCCCTGTCAGGAGTTTTACAACCCATCTCCGGGGTCCGTGAAGTTTGGGATGTTTTATGACCACTTAGCCTCTGCCAGATGGTTGAATATCCTGACTCTGTGTTTTCTTAAGATTCTGTAGCTGAAAAAGCCACCTGGGAAGAAGGGGTCTAAGTTCTTATCTGCACTTAGGAATCCTTGAGCCACCATGGGGGCTGGCTGGCCAAGCACGTACTGACTGTGGGGGCTGGCTCAGTGGTTCAGGCTCTGTCCTTGACTCATGCACATAACTCTAAGTTGGTGAGGGGCCCCATACAGTAAACATCTGGCTGAACTTTATGTGCAGAAAGGGAGCTACTGCAAGGACTATCTATGTCTTTTGTTCACGGCCCTCCCAGAGACTGCTTGCTCAGTCTCAGGAAACTGAAATTGAGGCCTGATCTCTGAGAGAAGACTGAGCAGCCTGCTATGGCATCTGCTTGGTCCTTTCAATATTTCCATTGGTAGGCAGCCATTGTTGGACTAGCTGGACCACAGCTTGTAAGACATTCTATTAAAGCAACTTTCTACATACATGGAAAGATTCATTCTCCCAGTCCTCTTCATGTAGAGAACCTTGCATAATACAGATGTGTGTGTGTGTGTGTGTGTGTGTGTGTGTGTGTGTGTGTGTGTGTGTTTTACCTGCCCACTGAAGATGATGTGCTGGCTAACAATGGTGTTCATAACCACCTTCTGCCCAGCTCTATTATTCTCTAAGAATTTAACTATGCATGAAGACTGCTCTTTATTATTATATAATTTGCCAACACTCTTCTCTGAATTTCAGGAATAAAACTCCTTAAGCAATAGAGCCATGATCCAGCTTTCTGATGGTGAAAGACCTATTTATCCTGTTTGTGATCTAGTTCCTGCTTTTGTTCCTGGTTGTCTGAAGTCCCTGTGACAAGCAGGTAAAAAGTACAATTAATTCACCTGACCACAGTGTGAAGGCACCTAAGAAACATCTCCTTTTTGTGTGCTTAAATCTCTCTTTAGTTGTTAATATTCTGGGAATCCTTCCACCTGTGTGACAGGGAATCTCCACCTCACATAGTACAGTGGATTGTACAAGCTAGTTAGCCACATTGTGTCCAGGAGGAAGAAGGGGGAGTGCCTATGGAGAGCAGGAAGATCACATTGTCTGCTACTAGAGCCAGGGGCAAGTGCTATTGAATTGCAAATCTTTGCTGTTTCAGAAAAGTTCTGGGTCTGGGGTGGAAGGCAGGATCAGGAATCATTGTGCTGTGTCTTTAAGCCCAGTGTAACCTTATGGGAGCTGCTCCTGTCACTCAGGCCTCATTAGCCAATCAGGTGCTTCAGGTGACCTGCCAGTCAGAACTTATGCAGGGACTTTCCGGCCTGCTGCTTCAGAATTGGCTTAGAAGTGAATCTGTCTCCAGTAGTTTTGTGTGCTGTGCTGTGAGTGTTGCTGCTGTGAGCTGAGCAAAGAGCATGGCGGAACTAGAAAACCACAATATGGTGAGCAAGGGGCTGCTGTCCCCAGACTGGGAGGAGTGCTCAGTTGAGTCATGGGAGTCAGGGTGTCCGGTCCTTCCCTTGCTGGGTGGGAGCAAGCGGTCAGATGCAGAGTTCTGCTTGTTCTTGCTTTATCCTGCATTGTCCAACATGATTCCACTCTTTCTGCCTGCTCCAGTGTGGATCTTCATGGTCCTGCAAAGTCTTCCCAATTGTTGGGGCGTGCTGGCAGTCTCTGAATATCTTCACTCTGCTGACTGCATCTGTGCAGACACTGAGAGCAGGACTGCACTTTGAAATGTTCTTGTTGACATCACTGTGAAATGCCAGCACCGTGTTTGTTGTTTCTATGGAACACAGATTTCCACAAAGAGAACTGGTTCATCCCTTATCTTCCAGAAGTTCTACCCTTTCAACATTTAACATTAAGATTTAAAATCCAAGTAGAATTAATTTTAGGAGCCTGTAAACAGTATTTCCTGTTTAAAGTTGCACTCCAATGCTAAACTGTGATGTAGAAGAGTAGAATTGATGGTAATAGATTTGATGGTATGTGGTCCTTACAGTTCTTAGGAGACATTAATTCACAAAATAGAATTTAGGTAAGATAGGGCTGCATCACAAATACCCCAAATATAAGTAGTATGGTAACTATGCTGATGGAAATTACTATGATAAGTAAAAATTTGTTCCTCAGGATTAACCAGCTACATTCCTTAACATGGGAGACAACCCTGGTTTACAACCAGTAGAAAGGCCCATCCTTCCACTAAAAACCTGGTCCCTAACATGCTGTTCAAGAGACCATTACAGGGTCTCAACCAACATTAATTCCTCGTATGCCATGGAGGTATATTAATTCAAGAACACGGAGTTTCCAGTCTTTTTGAAAAGCAGTTTTAAGTCAAGGTCTCCTACATTGGTTGAGATGGACTTGAACCCTGTCTGTAGCCCCACAGAGCATTGCCTTCATTATCCACTGACCAATCACCCTAAATTCTGTATTACATGTCTACACCACCACAAGGTTCTAAAATTACCAGTTTGAGTCACATAGTGGTCTGTCCATTGCACAACAGGGAAAGGAAATGTGTGTAGAAAATAGCTTCTTCCTTCAGACCAGAAGAGGAGGAAGAGTGGAATTGGCCTGCAGACAGGTTGTGATGCCTGTAGACAGGGGAACAGGCCACTGTGTACACAGCAGTGGGTATTAGACTAGGTAATAGCTTGATCACAGACTGAAGTTGAGTGCAGTGAGCTGAAGGGGTCTCCATTCCAAAGAAGGGCTGATGGGGCATGGTGAGTGACTTTCTCTATAATTTTGCTGCATGTATAAATTTCTCCCATGTGAATGAAGATAGACACTATTGTGTGGTGCACAGTTTATGGAGGATAGCTTGAACTACTAAGTATTCAGTTTCCAAATAGCAAACTCTCCTATGGAGATGTGTGCAATCCTTATTGATACAGTGAAGTCAGCTGAGAGATTTGAGATACCGGCACAGCCAATGGGCTGTAACTCCATGTGTTAGATTACAACACTCAGTTGCTATCATTTTATGTGGGACAAAGTCATACAGTCTCTTATAAATGGTATTCAACATACCATGGAAGTGCCTATTCTGATTCAAAGTCAGTATAGCTACATATGCTTTCAATCATTTTTGTCACTTTAAAACATCTATTATTAGTATCATATTTAATATTTATTTTCTTTTAATGCATTACTGGTAGGTTTTTCTATGTTTCCAAGTTTAAGAATTTTACTTTTTCTTAACTGGTGTTTTCTTATGTATTTATTTATGTCAGTTTATAGCAGTGCTTCTCAATCTTGGAGGTCAAGCTCCCTTTGGGGGATCAAATAACCCTATCACAGGACTGGTCTAAGACTGTCAGAAAGTGCAGATATTTATATTATAATTCTAACAGGAAAAAAATATAGTTATGAATTGGCAGTGATAATAATTTTATAGTTGGGGTGTCACCACATCATGAGAAATTGTATTAAAGAGTCACAGCATTAGGAAGGTTGTGAACCATTGGTTCGGGTCAATATCTCTTGTAACCAAGGCTTGCCTCACAATATATAATTGAGAATTGCTTTGAACACCTAATCCTGCCTCTGCCTTCCAGTGCTGGAAAGAGAGTCCTGCAACTCCTTCCAGTCTGGGCCTTGATTGGTCTGTGGGAAAGAAAAATAGACCAGTGAATAAGTCTCCTCAGTTTTTTCTTTTTCTTTTTTTTTTTTGATGGGTGTTTTACTCCTTGGTTTATATTTGCTCTCTGGCCTTCTATTCTGTGTGGCCTGTGGTTGAACAGGGGTTTGCATCCCAAGTTGTGGGCTTGAAATCTTGCAGTCGATGTGGCCTTTGATCCAGCAATGAGTATCTGCTCAAGTTTGTGGATGACAAAATGGAAGAGAGGCAGAAGTTTGGGGATAGGGTTGAGAGGGCACCGAGAAAGTAGGGAGGTCATTGGGCAGGTGGCCTACATGACATCTGGCACATTGTATGTCCTTTGGTTAGAGAAAGAATTCAACAGAAGTTGGAGGCTACAACACAGAGATTAACAGAGAATTGAGATTGAGGAGGTCCAATAGTGAGCAGGTTACATGGATTTCTGGTGGCTGGCATGGCCTCTGGTCCAGCAGGGGGTCTTTATCTCAAGTTGTCTGCCTGTTTTTCTGGATTGTATGGCTGCATTTGTGCAGAAGATATCCATTTCATTTGGGGTTGAGGACATGGCTTTGGGAGTGGCAGCTGTCGGGTTGATGGGCGACTGTGTCTTTGGAGATGTGGGGATTCTTGGAGTTTCATGGGCTGGTGGCCTGGTTACCTGATCTTCTGGCTGGTGTGACATGCATATGAGCAGAGTTTGTCTGTTTGTGTTGGTGGCTGGAACACAGCCTTATTCCTCTTCTTCTAAATGGGAGCATATCCTGTGCCATTGTATGTTGGAAATCCTTTATTTCTTTCTTTATTTTTATAAGATTTGACAGTCAAGAGATTGTCTTGAGTGTCAGAAGAGACTTTGGACATTTGAGGTGTTTGAGGCTGTTACAGATTATGGGAATCATTGAATTTAGAGTAAGTACATTTCATTTTTACTTTTCTCTTGGTATTTATTCTTCTCTCCTACAATTTATCCTAACTGCAGCTTCCACTTCCTCCACTCCTAGTCAACCCCCCTGAAATCCTCATTCCTCCAAATCCACAGCTACTCTGCTTTCCTTCAGAAAATAGTAGGCCTCCCAGGGACATCAACCAAACACATCATTACAAGGTGCAATAAGGCTAGGCACAAACCCTCATATCAAGGCTGGACAATGTAACCCAACAGGAGGAAAGGGGTCCCAAGAGAAAATGAAAGACCCAGACACCAAGACTCCTACATCTAGTAGTCCCACAATCACCCCAAGGTAAACAACCATCTCATGTATGCAGAGGACCTGTCACAGAACCGTGCAGGCTTCATGATTGCCACTTCAGTTTCTCTGAACCCCTATGTACCCTGATTTGTTGATTCTGTGGGCCCGGTTCTCCTTGTTACGTCAATCTCCCTGGATCTTACAATATTCATTCCCTCCTTCCACAGGATTTCTAAAGCTCCACATCATGTTTGGGTAAGGATCTCTGCTTGTGTTCTCATCATCTACTGAAAGAAACCTCTCTGATGACAATTAGGCCAGGCACCAATCTTTTATTATAACAATATATAGTTATAAACCATCTCATTGTTTTTTCCTTGGTCAGTTGTATTTGGTTCTTTCCTAGTTTCTGAACCATCCAATTCCAGTTCCTATCCATCTAGGCAGTGTCAGGCATGAAATTCACTCCTAGCTTGGGCATCAATTTTGACTAGTCATTGGTTAGACAGTACAGAAGCTCTGAGCCACCATTGCCCTAGCATATCTTTCAGGCAGGACATGTGTCCAGTGTCACCTGAATGTTTTATGTCAGGCTTGGTGTCCCAATCCCACCACTGGGAGCCTTGTGTGGTTACAGAAGATCATTGGTTCAGCCTCTTTATTCTTTTTCTTTCTTTTTTTTTGGTTTTTCAATACAGGGTTGCTCTGTATAGGTTTTGGAGCCTGTCCTGGAACTCATTTTGTAGAGAAAGCTGACCTCAAATTCACAGAGATCTGCCTGCCTCTGTGTCTTGAGTGCTGGTATTAAAGGTATATGCCACCACTGCCCAGCCAGCCTCTGTATTTTTAAGTATTAGGGGTGCTCACTAGGGCCACCCTTATAGGTTCCATAAAGTTTGTACTTCACTGTTTCCATGTCCCCTGCTAAAATCTTGCCTATTCTAGTTATTTCTCCCTATGTTTTCCTCATCTGTCCCTTCCTTACTCACCTGACCCTTCCGTTCCCATCCCCAACTGTCTCCAGTGCACCCACAAAATCTATTCTATTTCCTTCTCCCAACAAGATTAATGCATATACCCTAGAGCTACTCTTATTACTTAGCCTCTATGCATCTATTGGTTGTAATGTGATTAACTATTTTTACTGTGACTGTAATTTACTTAACATCTAATTTCCATATAAAAGTGAGTACAACATGTTTGTCTATGTGCTTCTGGGTCTTCTCACACAAGATAATAAAGAACCCAAGAAACAAGACAACAACAAATCAAGCAATGCAATTATAATGAGGTACACTTCTAAACAGAATTCTCAGTAGAGGTATCTAAAGTGGCTGTAAAAGACTTAAATGTTCAACATCCTTAGCCATAAGGGAAATGAATATGGAAAATACTTTGAGCTTTCATCTTAAACTTATAAGAATGGTTAAGATCATTAACACAAGTGACAGCTAGTGCTAGCAAGGACATGGAGCAAGGGGATTCATTGCTATCACAAGTTGAAATGTGTACAGGCACTGTGGAAATCAATATGCAATTTTTAGAAAATTGGGAGTCAATCTACCTCAAGACCCAGCTATACTTGCCTTGTGCATATACCAAGTAATACTCCTCCATCTTACCAGAAGAACAATTGCTAAACTAGGTTCTGGCTGTCTTGGACCTGATTGTATAGACTATTCTGGCATTCAAGTCAGAGGCAGATATACCTGCACCTGACTTTGGAGTGTTGGGGTTAAAGTCATAAGACAAGAAACCCAGCTTGTCCATCTTATTTTCTTCTCTGTACTTAGTTATTATTCATACATTTTCTCTCATGCATTCATTAGTTTCCTTGTCTCTATGTTTGTTAATAGGCATTTCCCTTGTAAGGTGGTATCCTTTTCAAAGGGAACAGAAATGACAGAGGTTACCCTCCTATTCAGTTTCCTTCTAAAGTGAATTGACAGTTACATTATAATATGTATATCAGGAAATGAGTATGAGGCGCACCAGAATTGTATGAATATACTATGAAAGAAGTATACATTTAGAATGTTCTCAGTATCATGCTTTCTGCTGTACATATGTATGGGATCTTTTAGAATGCAGTGACCTATGAGGATGTGCATGTCAACTTCACTTGGGAAGGGTGGACTTTGCTGGATCCTTCCCAGAAGAATCTCTACAAAGAGGTGATGATTGAGACCTACAGGAACCTCACTATTATAGGTAACACAGTGTATTTTTCTTCACATTTTCAAATAAGGGGACAAGTGTTTCTTGATTTTGGATGTTCCTGTGTGATTTGATTGAGAAAGAAGAGTGAGGTGAATTAATCAAGCATGTTTCTAAGATTCACTGAAGAGAGTAACATAAATTTTACAATGCTTTCAATAATATAAATTTTCTCCTACTATTTTTTAGGATACAGTTGGGAAAATCATAATATTGAAGAACATTTTCAAAATTCTAGAAGACATGTAAGGTAATTTTCCTGTGCAAGCTGATAATAATATGCCTGTGAAGAAATTATATTGTCTCCTGGAAATTTTAATATTACATTATTTAATTGTTCCACATCTTCTTTATACATTCTTCAGTTCAGGGACATCTTGGCTATTTTTTAGTTACTGGCTATTATGAATAAATCCTCCATGAACATAGTTGAGCAAGAGTTCCTAGGGTAGGATGGAAGATCCTTTGGGTATATGCCCAAGAGTGGTATAGCTGAGTCTTAAGGTAGATAGATGCCCAGTTTTCTGAGGAACCATGGTATCGATTTCCATGGTGCCTGTATTAGTTTTCACTCATACACACAGTAGAGGTGTAATGATCTTGCTTCACTTCCACATTAGCATGAGATGTCACTTTGGTTTTTCGTATTTGCCATTCTGACAGGTCTAAGATAGAAACTAAAAGTAATTTTGATTCAGATTTCCCTGGTGGCCAATGATGTTAAACATTTCTGTAAGTCTTTCTTGGGTATTTGAAATTCTTCTGTTGAGAATTCTCTGCTTAGATCCATACCCAATTTTTTAAAATTATTTATATTTTCAAGGGCAGGTACATGTATCTTTCCTGCCCGCAGCTCACAAACAAATACACTGAGGCTTATATTTACAAACGTTCAGCCTATACCTCAGACTCATGACTAATTAGCTCTTACAACAGAAATTAAACCATTTCTATTCATCTATGTGCAGCCCAGAGGCTCGTGGCATTTACCTTTCTGGCGTGTCTAAATTCCTCTCTGTCTGACTGTTGACTCCTCTGTTTCTGAACTTCTTTTTCCCAGAATTCTCCTAGTCTGACTCTCCCTACCAACCTCTTCCTGCCTAGCTATGGGCCAGTCAATTTGTAATTAACCAATGAGAGTACTACATATTCATAATGTACAGAAGGATTATTCCGTACCAATGAGCATCTTGGTTTTTGAGTTCTTTGCATGTATTGGATATTTGGCCTCTATTGGTTATGGAATTGTTAAAAATCTTTTCCCATTCCTTAAGCTGCCTCTTTAATTGACTATGTCCTTTGCCTTATAGAAGGTTTACAGCTTCATGAGGTCCCATTTATTAATTATTGACCTTAGTGCCTGCACTCTTGGTGTTCTGTTCAGAAAGTTGTCTCCAGTGCCAGTGCATTCAAGGCTTTCCCCCACTTTGTCTTGTATCATTTTCAGTGTGTCTGGTTTTATATTGGGATTTTTGACCCACTTGGACTTGAGTTTTGTTCAGCATGATGAGCATGGTCTATTTGAATTTTTCCAAATGTAGAAATTCAGATTAACAGGCACCATTTGATGAAAGTGCTTTCTTTATTCCTTTTCATATTCCTTAGTTCTGTTATCAGAAAGCAGATGTCCACACTCGATTCCATTTTCAACTTGTCTTTTTAACTGACAGTACCATGCTGTTCTTTTATTGTTCAAGATTGTTTTCACTA
>CABHPQ010102673.1:2073-24451 GCA_902168405.1 Peromyscus aztecus
ACACACACACACACACACACACACACACACACACACACACACACACAATGTATTTAGATAAAATCTACCCCCATCCTTTATCCTCCAGTTCTTCTGATCTTCATTTAACCATTTTCCTCACTCAGTTTCATGTGCTCTTTTTTTAGACCCACTGGGTTCACTTAGTGCTGCCAGTATGTGTACATGTATAGAACCATTCACGGGATGATGGAAAAACTATTAGTTACCATATCCATGAAGAAAATTGATCTTTCTCTTCTAGCCACCATCAATTATCCATACATCCTCAGGTAGTGATGGGAATTTCTGATCTTTTCCTCTGTCTATATTTTAAAATAACTCCAAAATTGTAGAAGATATAGCAAGTTACATATCACCTATAGAGCATTTCAAGTGTCAAAAATTAATCAGGCTTTTTTGAAGATATTTAATTGAGTCACGTGTTCACATCTGTATTTAAGATATAAGGGTTGTTTTTTCTTAGATGGGAACAGACTTGGAAGTGACAAGAATTCTTATGATGCCAAAAGCAGCAGTTATTATCTGGCAAAAAAAAAAAGTGAGTGTCTAATATCAGAAGGCAGTATGTTCTTATCTTAATTATATGCTCACAAGAATGAAAAACCAAGATATGGAAAACTGTGTGGACATGGATATTACCCAGAGACTCTTTGCTGTCATAATTCCAACATAGTTCTACATCTAAAGAAAGTGCTTAATAAAAATTTTGAAGATTGTCTGATAGTGCATGTTCACTAGGATGAGAATCATCTAAGATTGCTAAATTAGATTTAAAAATAAATACCTCAAAATGGTCTATGTCTTTTGAATGCTAAGAGTTATGTTTGCTAAGCACAAAATTAAAGGCAACAAATTTTAAACAAGTTTAGATTTTATGTCGAAGACATAAAAGTATTTGGAGTTTATGTGAGAGATAGATTAAAAGTAAAACTTTAGTATCAATTTTATCTAGAGTGTTTGGTTTTTTTCTCTCTCTGTCCCATGCTATAGCTAGATCCATCAAAATATATCCTAGATCATTAAATTTTATCATACTTCTCTAGACTGTGGAGTACTGCAAAAACCCATTTCACTTTTTAAAATGTTAACTTCAAAGGAAGGTACTGAAAGGCCAAAGCTGACACAAAAATGCTCGGCTAAATTTCATTCTTTTATTTTATCATTCCCATTAGATGAATTCTCTTAATATTTTTAAAGAGTAAATTATATTGCAGCTGAGTAAGAAAATGTGGATATCATAGAGGTTCCCTCTAGTGATTTTTATGTTGGAAAACAATTTATTATATGTACTTCAAATTTTAAAAATAATCATTAAAATTTTATAATTAAACATAATTATATCACTTATCTCCTCTGTTCTCCTTCCAATCCCTCCTATGTCTTGTCCTTCTAATCATTCTCTGTGACCCACACTATAAATTTTATATAACTAGGTGATTTTTGTAACTAAACATAACCATATATATTTTATAGTATTTTTCACACCCTGAACTCTAAGAATTTATATTTCTTTTCAAAAATACTGGAAAAATCTGAAAATATAACTTTACTTATTGATATTATAACCATAGGAGTGATCATTTGGCATGCAAATGATCTATAGATGTTATGTGTCTAAAATGTGTTAGTTACAGTCAGGGTTATAAAGTATTTTCAGAACATATTCCACACATCAGCATATTTTGCAAAAATGGTTTATAATGAAATGATTTAATGTTCCAGAAAAGTTGAGCTATGTCCTGTAGCAAATTGTAATGCACTTTACCATATGGATGTCTACAAGACATACAGATCAGTCTTGGCAAACCGAAAGACCGGAGTCTTTTCTCCTGACCCCATGTTAAAGCAGAATGTGAAAACTTGAAAGTTATCTCCTCATCTATAACTGTCTGCCATGGGGTGCACACTCTCACACAAATAATTTATTAAAAGTATTTTACAGACTCTGCACACCTTAAATGATCACTGGAACAATACATCGTGTTCTGACTTCATGTGTACTTTAGAGCAGGTTTCACACCCCAAGAGTTTTAACAACCAAGTGAGTCCTGAAAAACACCACGAGAACTGTGGCCTTAAGGGCTTTGAGTGTGTAATGAATGTGTAGAATACTAATTTAATGAATGATTCATTGCTTATTGTGAGTTTGGTTGAGAACTTGGCCATGTGGGTTTTCGGTATGGTCATTCCCTCTGTTTGTCATCTTATAGTTGGCTGCCGGCTAAGAGGGTCACACGAGCAGTGTGCTATAACTCGGGCTCTCTTGCAGCTGCAGTTCTACCTAATTTGTACTTTAGCACTCGAAAGATTATAATAAATGAAGTGCTGCTTTCAAAGTTTCAGACACACACTGATTTTTCACCTGTTTGGCAAAGGTGGATTTAATTTGACTTTCACGAGTGCAAAAATCCGTCTCCTTAGAAGTTGGTCAAACTATTAATTTTATGGCAGGGACAACTGAGCACAGTAAACCTTTTCACAAAGCCAGACAGCTTAACCTAATTAAGCAGTTATTTTGACAGGTGGCAGAAAGTGGAAAGAGTGCTATCAGAAATGTTTCAAGACATAAGTTTGATGAATGCATGAATGTGTCCATGCAGGTGAAAATGTGTTTTGGAAGGGTGTGATGACAGCTCTATGTCCAAAGAGTGGAAGGTCTACCCCCAGAGTCATTTGTGCACATGTCTGACAATTCCTTTTCGGGGTTTTAAATAGGCATAGGGATCTGGTGAGCTTCCATCTACAGATTGTCAGAGAGGCTGAGGGAAAAAAAAAAAGTATTAACTCTCATTGACACAATGTGCGAACTCATTTGCTTAACTCAGAACACAAAGTATTTAAAAATCAAAGTTGGCTCAGGTCGATAATTTGAAATTTGTACAGTGATTTCTCTGAAAAGGCACATATAGTTTCATCGCCACTTTCCACATGCAAAGCTTGAGTTCTTTGACTTCAGATAAAATAGATGTAGATTCCTAAGTCCAACCAGTGAGTAGTAAACCAACTGAACATACAATTTTTAGGCAACCTTTAAGTCCTTTTGTGTATGTTGCAAGTTATCATCAAGTATCATGTAAAATGTATTTTCAAGTAAGAAGTCTAAGATTGGTTCTTAAAGGCCTTGTGCCTTCTACTGTGTGTGCAACAAAGGCTAGCATTAATGCACACATTCTTCTTGTGTGTTTCCTGCTTGTATCCTCTCTCTTTATATCTCTTTAATAGAAATTTAATGAAAGTGATTCAAGTTTTTTGACCACTTATGACAAAATGAAGCAAAATCAATATTGGCATTTATAATCATTTGCTACCTTTGATATGTTATCATTTGATAAAGTGATACATTTTCCTGAAAGTGTGGTAATTTATTTACAAAAAATTGAATGTATCAAAACACACAAAGGACCCTCTATTAAAATGATTTCCCTCATCCAATTGATAAATTATCTCTTGAATTTTAAAGAGAATAACATCCAGAAATAATTCATTACAGTTCCAGTTTTCAATGAAGTGTTTTTCAGACTTCAAACATAGCATCAATAGCTATGATGTTGTTGTTGACAAAATAGCAACAAAATTAGTAACTTTTTCAAAGTCGCATTAATTGTTAATGAAATTGAATCCAAAGTTTAAAATATGAGCCAGATTTCCTTAATCATAATAATTCCCTATACATTCATTTTTCTAAAAGAGTGGTTCTCAACCCATGGGTTGCGATCATTTGGGGGACTGACTGACCATCAGAAAAAAAAAGATACTTATGTTACAGTTCATAACAGTAGAAAAATTACAGTTATGGAGTAACAATGGAGTAATTTTATGGTTGGAGATCACCACAACATAAGGAACATATTAAAGGGTTGCAGCATTAGGGAGGTTGAGAACCACAGCTTTTTAAAAAATGTTATCTTTCAAATATATTTAACCTAAGGACATTGCCTTACACAGTGGATCTTTAAGCAGTTATAGACTAGTCAAATTCCTGAGAGATGCCTCTTCCAGATCGTTCATATTAAGAAAAGGAAAGCAGATGAAAGGCTTAATTCCACGTACTAATAAACAAATTCTAAAGCTCTGGGGAAGTTTTCGTGGCTCTTCAGGTAATTAGAGCTAGAAAAGTAATAAAGCATCGGATGGTTTGCCATATTTTAGCCTAGATTTGGTGAGACAAATGCCACTTGAGAATGTGCAGAAACTGTGTTCTTTTCTCATCCTGTGAACATGGGTGCCAACTTCTCACATGGATGCCAGTAACTAGATTGAAGGACACCTTCTGTCTGTCAGCACTGGATCTATCTCAAGTGCCTTCACTCCTATTAAAACAAAGTTTTCTAAACGATATAAAATCAAAGGCAGAGTTACGCTGAGTATTTAGAATACATTCTAAGAAACACAGGATCCATTTTTGTTAAAAGTAATGAATATTTTTTTTGTAAAAGGTAACAGAATACAAATAAAGAACACCTGGTTGCACATAACTTAAGATTATAACTAAAAATTAAATCTAAAAAACCTGAAGTATCAGAGAGCCAGGTCCTTGGAAGAGGCGATACAGGATATTTCAGTAAAGAAGTGATTATACCTACAGTTTTTTTTTAAGAAAATATTTTCATTCATTTTACACACCAATCAAAGATTGCCCTCTTCCATTCTCCCGTCCTCCCAGTCTCCCCACTCCCAACCCATCACCCAGTCCCCCCACAAGAAGAGAAGGCTTCCCATGGGGAGGCACATCCAATAGAGGCAATGAATCTACTACTTGCCATATATACTGAATCTCTTTACTAAAATTCAAGATATTCCAA
Organism: Peromyscus aztecus; assembly: GCA_902168405.1. Lineage (NCBI taxonomy): Eukaryota > Metazoa > Chordata > Mammalia > Rodentia > Cricetidae > Peromyscus > Peromyscus aztecus. The sequence continues at coordinate 6,897 of CABHPQ010102673.1, forward strand.
AATTTAAGGTTGTCTTGTCTGAAGATATTTGTATCTTTACAAAGTGAGCCCACTATGAAAAATTATCACCTCTTCCAGAAAACAAAATACTAACAGAAGCTGTTTATAAGGAATGCAATATATATATAACACAGAACAAAAACTATAACATTAAGGAGAGATGTGTTTTCAGAAAAACATAAGCAGAATTTGGTGCAGTGGTCCAGACATACAGAGGACAAAATTTTCCTTGAAAGGACCTAGGAAAGAGGCTGCTACTATGGCCCTGTTGTAGTCAAAGAAACAAAGATAGGTATATGCACTAATTTGCCAGTCAATGTGTTGTTCATAATTAAATCATGGGATTGGATTCCAAATTTAATGCTATTACCACCACGTTCACATTGTGAAATAGAACTTTAGGGAAAAATCATCTGACAGAATGTGAACACTGTTTTAGTGAAGGTGTAGGACAACACTATATCGAGGTAACTTTGATGAACAGCACCTATTTCATGTTGTCCAGAAGCAAAGCCCTCAAAATGTAAGATGGAGTTGATATTTATTAATGTCACTTACATAAACTCACAATAACGTGTTATTGAAATATAAACTTTAACACTATTTGTCTTTAATTGATAAGAAACATGGTAATTAATTGAGTATATAGATTTATAGTTTATATATATAGTGGCTTACAATGGAGCAGCTTATGCTTTTAATTTAACAATGCAATGGTGCAAAAAATCATATTTTTTGAATTCTAACTTTGAACTTTTACCATTACATGGCGTGTTACATGATAGACTTGAAAAGCTGTGGAGAAATAGCATCTGTAGACAGCAGTCAGCCCCATGATCATGTCGATGAGCACTATATTCTGGAATGAACTGTGTTACTAGAGAAGAGCATTTGGTAAGTTAGGTGTGCTAGTGCATTTTCAACTTCCCATACTTCCAACCTATGATGTGCTTCCTATGAGGGAAAATTATAATAAGCAGAGAAGTGGGAATGTTGCTATATAAAATTATGTCATCTTCACACAAATGTCATTGCTCCATTTCAAATGTATAATACACCAGCAAACAATTATTTGATTTACTGGACACATGTTTTGAAGGTTATTTGTCTGGTATCACTTTAAATGAACAACAGCTAACTACCTGTCAATGAGATTGAACAAATATGGTTTTGCCCAAATAAAGAAGTAAAATATCCCCAGATTTATTGAAGTTCAGAAATTTATTTTCATATAGTTGTTGAGGACAAAATCTTAAAGATCAAGGCTCTCTCAGATTTGGTTGTCTAGTGAGGTCTGTGTCTTTTGGAAGGGGTGTTCTGCTCTCATATAACGGAAGCCAGAATGACAAGTTACCCAAATACTTCAGGGATTCTCATTTGAAAGCTTTAATCCTATTAAAGACACAGCAGTTCTCCAGTAATAACTATCTCTTAAGTGCACCATATCTCAGTAATGCCATGCTAACAAAATCTGTGCTCTGGAAGAGATACAGTCAAACTATCACATCAACAAAGAAAGACTCCAGATGCATTTCACCTATGAAAATTTCCCTCTCCTGTCAAAATACAAATATAATTTGTTGATTGACCACTTAGCACACTGTAGGCAACAAATAACTACAACCGTCTAAATAATTACTTGCAAATATTAAGGTCTAAATTCAGTTGGCTGATTCCATCACTCATAGCAGTAGTTTATACATTTAGACTATTTTTTTTTTTCTGTAGCATTCCTTCTTTCTTTAAGTAAGTGAAGTAATTATATATGGCTGCTGTGGGATGTTCTATATGGCAAATGTGTTGCTAATAAAACACTGATTGGCCAGTGGCTAGGCAGGAAGTATAGGTGGGACTAACAGAGAGAATTAAAAGAACAGGAAGGCAGAGGGAGTCTCTGCCAGCCACTGCCAGGACAAGCAGCATGTAAAGATGCCGATAAGCCACGAGCCATGTGGCAAGGTATAGATTTATAGAAATGGATTAATTTAAGATATAAGGACAGTTAGCAAGAAGCCTGCCACGGCCATACAGTTTGTAAGCAATTTAAGTCTCTGTGTTTACTTGGTTGGGTCTGAGCAGCTGTGGGACTGGCAAGTGAAAGAGATTTATCCTGACTGTGGGCCAGGCAGGAAAACTCTAGCTACATATGGCTGTCTAGACTACTGATAACAACACAGAATGGTAGAGGAAGAATGAAATGAAGTGATGTGAAGTAGGTGGTAGGACATTTATCACCCTTGGTTTCTTTGTATTAAATCTTTTCAGTATCCATCATTCCCTTCAGTGCTAGACTCTTCTTGGACACTCTCCAAACTGTTCCAACCTTCTGTTGAGCCTCTGCATATAGTGCTGTGGTCTATAAAGATTAAATTAATTCTAGGTTAAGCCTCTTTCTATATACATCTCTTCTTTCTGATGCACAGATGTCAATAATTTCCAACAGTGCCTGAAAGGAATTTAGTTTAATACTTAAGAGAAATTCAAAGAAAATTTATGTTCAGTCTAGTAAAGACTCGACAGAGCATCAGAGTTTACCTTATGTTTTGTTTTTTTCTCACATTTACACAAAACATTCTGCAGTGTCTCACTAGAATCTGAGTGAAGAGACTTTCTAGTTAGTTTTGTTGTTTTGTTTTGTCATCTTGACACAAACTTAGATCATCCGGCAGGGATTTGTTTGTTGCTGTATTTGCCAGTGTGAACCTGGGAGAGCTGGGCCTAAAAATAAGACAGACTAAAGTCTCATGCAATAACCAACTTTATTCAAAACATCAGACAATTTATACTCTGTGGGTTAAGAAGAGTCAACTGAGTAGGGTATATAATCACAAAGACAATCTCATGTGGCAAAAAAACATGTTTTCCATAGAAGTGTAGAAAGAAATAACAATAGACCGCTGTAATGAAGAATCTGAAGGCTCATCCCTATCTGCTACACCTAGGAGGGGAAAAAGAACATTACAAGAATAAGTTCGTGTTTTTGAAGAAACGGTGTTCACAAGATTCTTGCTTGTTTTCTTGGAATTTCTTACAAGCATTCAGAATTCCCCTTGCACAACTCTATTCTTGGACTGTGTTCCAACAGGTTTACTTACCTCAATTGATAAAATGCCATTATCAAATTGGCCTGTAGAAAAAAAACAAAGCTGGGTAGGTGGCTTAATCCCAGCACTTGGGAGGCAGAGGCAGGCAGATCTCTGTGAGTTTGAGGCCAGCCTGGGCTACAGAGTGAGTTCCAGGAAAAGGCACAAAGCTACACAGAGAAACCCTGTCTCAAAACAAACAAACAAACAAACAAACAAGAACAAAGACAAATTGACCTGTAGGCACATTAGTCATACATTTTCTTGATTAATGATTAATGTAGGAGGGCATAGCCTACTGTGGGTGGTGTCATCCTTAAGCAGATAGTCCTGGGAGGTATAAGAAAGCAGGCTGAGTAAGCATTAGGGAGCAAGCCGGTAAGCAACCTTCCTCCATGGTCTTTGCTTCCATTCCTGACTCCATGTTCCTGCTTTGAATTCCTGCCCTGAATTTCCTCAGTGAGGAACTGTAACCTGGGATGTGTAAGCCAAATAAATCCTTTCCTCTTCAGGTCACTTTGATGTTGGTCTTTATCATAGCAATAGAAAGCAAACCAAGATAAGAAAGCAATGTTTGCCCAGTATAATATTAGTTTTGGACAATATTTGCATGCTCACAGACTAGTAAAGTAGATAACATCAACATATAATGATAAGCTTCACATAGGCATATGTTTAAGGGTGTCCTTCTGGGAGTATCTTTTATGAGGTTGGAGTCCAAATCTTGTTACAAATATAACAAGAGAACAATTTATTATTAGTGTACACTATATGGATATCTAGTTTTATAATTTTTTCTAAGAGATATCCCATTGAATACAGTATTTACTGCATTTCTTTGTTGGAAACAAAGTATGTTTCTTTGAAAGAAATAATTGTCTGAGAATGTAACTCCATGGTACATAACTTGTCTAGCATGTGGAGCTCATTAGTTCAATGCTAAGCCTGTATCACAAAGAAATGAAATACATAAATAAAATTAAATTTTGATTATGAGATTTGTTGTATTTGTTGGTGTTAAAATTAAAAGCATTAATTGTTCAAAATGGTCTTTTTCATGAGAGATGATACATTTCAAATTCTGTAGTTTATGAGCTTAGTCTTTCTAATTTGGAGCAATATATTTGCTAATAACAAATCAGTGATTCCTTAGAGTTTTAGATATGTATATTCAAGGTCATTTTGTTATGTTTCTTGGTCAAGCAGAATTGGATGAATAGATAAGAAATAGAATTTCAGTCCAGAACACTATATTGTTATCACCTAGTGAAAATGAGTCATTTAAAGAAAGCATAGTAAAAAGTATCATTGCCATCCATAAAATCTCAAATTTGTGGGATGATTTCTATAAAATCCTTGTTGCACACAAATCAAAGGTCACTATAATAAAGATTTTTCACATCCTGAGGGAGTATAAGTATTTCTCATTCCTTGCCAAAAGTAGCATCTTTCTTACTGGGTGGAGATTTTATTCAGACATACTACTTAAGCCCTTTGTTGATAAAAATAAGTACTCTTCTTCATTTTAGTTAGACTGAACTGGTGTGAATGTCTTTATGTATGCTGTGAATATGTGTTGCTCTGATTGGTTGATAAATAAAGTTTTTTGGCCGATGGCAAGGCAGCTTAGATGCAGGCAGGAAATCCAGACAGATAGACAGGAAGAGAAAGGAGAGGCAAGGCAGACGCTGTGAGCCACCGCCATGAGGAGAAAGATGTAAAGATACCGGTAAGCCACGAGCCACGTGGCAAAGTATAGATTTATAGAAATGGGTTAATTTAAGATGTAAGATCTAGCTAGCAAGAAGCCTGAGCCAATAGACCATATAGTTCATAATTAATATAAGCCTCTGTGTGTTCATTTGGGTCTGAGAGGCTGTGGGATGCAAGGATGCAGGAGCCAGGTAGGCACAGGAAAATTTTCAGCTAAAATGAACTTCTTTTTTGTTTGTTATTTTGTTTGTTTGTTTTTTAAGACAAGGTTTCTCTGTGTAGTTTTGGTGCTTGTCCTGGATCTCACTCTGTAGACCAGGCTGGCCTTGAACTCACAGAAATCTGCCTGGCTCTGCCTCCCGAGTGCTGGGACTAAAAGCATACTCCACCACCACCCAGCTACATTGAACTTTAATACACAACTAACTATATTTTAACATTGTATGTGGAGCACTGTTTGCTTTGCTGTTTCCCTTAGTTTTTTCAAACTCATATGTAGATGAATTTCTAAAAGGTCTTAAATAAAAAACATAGAGCCAAATATAGGGGTGAAAGCCATAGATCAGGGAAATAGAGAAAGCCACCAGCCAACTTTATCTCACCAACTCTGCAGCTTCCAAATGCGAGTTACTTCCTGTCTACCCAGGCCTTTATTGCCTTGCTGTTCTGCCCTCTCACTGGCAATCTTAGCCCAGCTACCTCATTTCCTCTTCCTATACAGCTCTGTCACTTTCTATCTGTCTATACAGACCTTTAGGTCTCTGTGGTTGGTACTGGGATTAAAGGTGTGTGTCACCATGCTTGGCTCTGTTCCCTGACACATAGAGACCCTGCCTGCAAAGTGATAGGATTAAGGGAGTGTTCTGCTTGACTTGTTGTTTACTTAAAAATGGCTGGCCTTTCCCCCTGATCTCCAGGCAAACTTTATTTATTAACATACAAATAAAATATCACTACCCATATACATCATACTTAAAGACTAGTAAAATGATGTATTCACTAGAGAATGGTTTGTCAAAATATTTTATCAACTCTAATATGAAATATAATGGTTGTTACTTCCAAGTATCTTCACAGTATTTCATAGAATAATACTCAGTAAGGTGTTAATAGAAAGAAGAAAAAGATGGGTTTTGAAACAGAAACATAGTGAGTATAAGTGTTGGCACTCTGAACTTGGCACCCTGCTGTCACCAACTTGAAAACCATCTTTTGGACAACGAAGACTTCCATGGTTCTTGGTTAATGTGTTTGTCCTGAAATGATTCGTAGCTCTTTCCCAACAACATTCTACTCGGCACACACAAGTGAATCCCAGTTCAAGCTGTGTGGTTTTCTCAAAGTGAGTTTCTCTTTTATTTTATGTAATTTCTTCACACTGGGGATGGTGCCCAGTAAAGCAAAAAATAATACAATAGAATATATACAACATCCCTCTATTACACACATTTTCCAAACTTACAGTATCAACTGCAACTTACATGATTTTCTTTAAACACCTAAGATTGCAACTTAGAGTAAGAGGGTTAGCAGAAGGCTGCGTGGAATACAAATGATAAGTTGTGATAATTATAATTACTGCATCAATATATCTATGGAGGTATATTATAAGGAAAAAAAGGGAAATAAATATAAAGAGAGCTCCAAGAAGGTTAATGACTTCTTCTTAGAGCCTGATAATAAAGTTGAGGAAAACAGAGAAATGACAAAGATGGCTGAACATGGTGAAGGTCATGGAACTGATTGCAGACAGGTTTAGTCAAGGCAAAGGGAAACCTTTTGGCTAAAAGACAAATCCAAAAGATAATCAGGAGAAATGCATATCCAGGAAGAGTATCATCTATGCAATAACATCAAGAAAACAGAAGATAATTAGGGGATCTGGGCTTGGAAAGTATCAGATTAAGTTAGTATTTAGAACATAAGGTAGGTTGGAAAATTATGTTCAAGGAATCAAAGATGTCAGACGCCTTCCACGAATATAAGACCTCTATCACATTACAGTAGTTTATTAGAGGCAGCATTATGGAGTCTCTTGCTCATTGATGCTGTGGTACAGCTGAACTGTTCCTTTCTCCGATTTCAATACAATGCATCTTCAATTTAGAATGTGAATATTGTATAAGAAAGGAAGTGATAACAGGATTGTTTAAGAACATTTATGTAGTTGGTGATCTCAGCCTATTCTTTTTTTTTTAAGAAATTTTTTATTCATTTTACATACCAAGCACGGATCCCCTTTTCTTCCTTCCTCCCACTCCTCCCAACACATCCCCCATTCCCTCCTCTGAAAATGTATGGCCTCCCCTGGGGAGTCAGCAGAGTCTGGTACATTCAGTTGAGGCAGGTCCAAGACCCTCCCCCACGGCTGTGCAAGGCTCCAAAAAGCCAACTCATGTAGCAGGGATGGGTCCTGATCGTACTGCCAAGGGGTCCCTTAAGCAGATCAAGCTACACAATTGTCTCACTTATGCAGAGGGCCTAGTCCAGTCCCATGGATGTTCCACAGTTGTTGGTCTAAAGTTTATGAGTTCCCATTAGCTTGGTTTGGTTGTCTCTGTAGGTTTCCCCATAATGATCCTGGTGCTCCTTGCTCGTAGAATCCCCCTTCTCTCTTTTCGACTGGAGTCGTGGAATTTAGCCTGGTGCTTGGCTGTGGATCTCTGCATTTGCTTCCATCAGTTACTGGATGAAGGCTCTATGATTTTAAAAGAAACTTAAGGTTAACAACTGATCCCCCCACACTTTTTTTTTCCGTGATAGACTGAGATGTGAAGCCTTCTGTAAAAGATGACCAATATTTAACATGTCACAGTCAATGTCGTTGTGATAGTTGTGATGGGGTAGAATTGTGGAAGAGGGTATTGATAGATTTAAATAAAATGGCATAGTACTCTCTGTCTAGCTATGCCATGTGGAACATCAAGAAATGTGAATGGGGTTGGTAACAAAATGCCAAGCACATTGATATGCTGGAGTAAGCCTTGATTTAGGAAAGGGCTCAACCAGAGGCTAGAGCACAATAGCTTTGTATTCTAGACTGGTTGACACCTATGCCCTTTTCTTCAGGCTCTACCAAGAGCACAACTGACCAAAGCACCCATAAAGTCTGTATTGTGGCGCAAAGCCATGAGCTTCTTCCTCTACTTCCAGCAGGAACAGCCAAGCTCCTCACCACCAGAGATGACTTGTTGTGTGAAGGGCAGGCTTACATCCCAAGCAGAGGAAATGATCTCCATGTGATGACACAATTTTACATATACAGCTTTTATGAAGCAGAATTTGAAGTGAACAAAATAGTTACCAACGAAAAAGAATTGGGTGTCGTGAAATACCATTTTTATTTTAAATATCCTTTTTCCTATGTGTCTAATGAAGTAGTGTTTAGAGCATTACATAGGTACTTAGTTAGTGAGTAATACTAAAATACAAAGCAGAAAACTTTTGTGTGATAACTTCCTAAGCAATATGAAAAGGAGTATTTTCTCTACCATTGCAGATTTGTCTCAAAATACTTTGCCACAATTTGACATCAGTGTTCATTTTCCTTTTCTCATTATTCTCTATTTTTCCTCTCAAATTGTTTTCATTCAAGACAAGAGAATCTTGGAATGCTTGGATGTGTGATTTCTTTATTAACTAATTCTGAAGCATTCTAATTTACTATACCTTTAAGTATTACCTCTCCTGTGTGAAAATTCCCCTTTCTTCAATTATTCACATGTTAGAAGGATTTATTTTTCATCTCTTTTAAATTTTCTTTCAGAGTTTCCAACTACTTAGTAAGGTCTAATTTCTTTGGGCAAACTTTAATATTTCTCATAAAACACCCAATAAATGGAAAGGAGACTATGACAATGAAGCATGGTATAGCTGCTACAGTTGATGTCAGCTATGCTCAGTGGCTGGCTGGAACAGAAATTCCTGGAAGCTAAGAATGGCTTAAAGAATGAAATATGCTCCCCGTTCTTACAAATGCAAAGCATTTTCTACAGCTTAAGTGCATTTGATGTGTTTTTCATGTGGCAATTTTATGTTTTTTTCCCATAATTTTCTCTGCACAGTAGTCTGAAGAATAACCTGTTCCTTGGTCAGAATGAGACTATAAAATATTATTTGTAAGATTTAAACTGTAGAAATTACAACAGAAAAATAATTTATGGATACATTGAAACTAAGCATTTTGATCAAATGAGCAGTTCATTTCTATCGTCGTTAATAGTCCAGGAACACAGTCCAAGGGCACTGAAGAAGTCTCCTCTAATCACCTTAGGTCATTTCATGACTCTAATGCCTGCACCTTATTCTTTCTAGAACTTTGATTTTCTCTGGACTCTAGTTTTGACTTTGTCTCCTAACTGAGAATTTACTATTTGCCTTGAGAAAAGCTGTTCCTCTCTCTGGTTATTTCCAGGGACATTCTCTATGCTCATTTGTCCTGGTCAATGTGTCAACTGATTTCCTCTGCTCTGAAGAAAATCAAACTCTGAATAAAACTATCATAATTTAGCTAAATCCATTTCACAAGATCTATGTATAGGAAATATTCCAAACACAAGAGGTGCTTTTTACAAGAATAAAAAGCAAAATCATCCCTTTGGGTTTTGTTTTCCTATATTGTTGTAGATTAACAGGATCTAAATTGCATAAATACTTACATAGAGACTAGTCTATCATATAGTGAAATGGATAGACAAAGGTAAGGAATACAAAACACCTATCCTGGACTCTGACAAAAAGCCAACTGCAAAATAGACTTCTAAAAATATTCAACTAAAGTAAACAATGGGTTCTTAAAATTCAACAATAAGAAGTAATTCCATAAGAATTGGGTAAAACTCTAAATAAATGTCCTGGATAACATGCAGATGATAAATGAACATAAGAATACTGAACATGACTTGTGATTAAGGAGTAGCAAATTAAAACAACAGCGTGACACTAAAGCCTTCCAAACGAGCAGGTACAATGTTCAAAAGCTGGCAATAACAACGGCTAGCCTAGCTAAAAAACAGGAACTCCTGTTCTGTTGCTGGTGGGAAAGAATAATGGTACAGCCCCATTGATAAGCAGTTGACAGTTTCTAAAAAAGATTACATAATCTTATTGTCCAACAATTGATGTTCTAGGCATGGATCTGACTGAGTTGAACAATATGCTGATATTGATTCTGTATGAGGAACTTCAAGGAAGCTTCGTTTGGGAAAACAATCAGTAAATCATTCGTACACTGGGATATTATTCTACTATCAACCCATGAAAAGACATAGCTGAATCCTACATGCATAGAGTTGAGCAAAACAAACCAGTATTAAGCCCACCTACTTAATTATCCTCTATCACATATATAAGATTCCAAGGAAACAGGATCATGCAATAAAGAGATCAGGGTTTCATAGTAGCCTTGAACATTTTTGAAAAAAAAATAAATTACAATTAAATAATTAATGGGGAATAGATGGAGCTTAAGGTTTTCTTCATGGTTAAGACTGTACCCTGTGATGTTATAAGAGTAACTACAGCATATAAGCACTTGTCATAACTCATAAAATTTCAGGTACAACTAAAACCTATATATGCAAGTGAAAAACATATAGTAGTTGTGGTGAATTACTAGACAGAAAGCAGAACTTGACAAAAAATTCCAAGCATATAACATATATGTGATAACCTCAATGAAAGGAGTGGAAAAATAAATTGCAGGAGTAAGTAGATTTGGGAGCCAGTGGAATCTGTAAGACTAAGCACAAAAATAACTGTGTGTATGTGTTCCAACTTATAAGGATGCTTTCTTCAGGGTATGTGTTAATAAATATGAAAGTACTTGGCATACATAATGGAGTGGAATAATGATGTATACTGATAGCACATAATGAGAACCAGAATTCTCACTGTGGGATGAAGGATAGCAGCTGAATTACAATAGGCTATGATGATCTCCATGGGAATGGATTGGATCTGTAGATACCATGAATCATGTAGTAGATGATTATATATAGATAGATATATAGATAGGGATAGGGATATATAGATATATAGAGATTTAGGAGATATATATATATATCAATAGATAACTTAGATATAACAATATCCTATTAACCAATAATAATGTTAGTGCTCAGACTTTGATATTTAAAGCTATTATTCAATAAGAGAATGAGGGTTCCTTCAGGAAATGATAGGCTTTAAGATTGGGACATAAATCTATACAGTTATAGTTGTAGTATCAGAATAATAAAATGATTCTAGAAATAATTTAACAATAGGACCCAAATATGTGACTGTCCTGTCACATCACAGGCTGGAAACAAGTGACTTCAGGACACTTAAAATATAGAGATTAGGCTCAGTTGCTAAAATGCTTCCTGTGCAGTTATGGTGACCTAAGCTTAATACCCTTCCATGCATATAAAATTCTTGGTGTGGTGGTGCAAATTTCACTTTTAATACCAGAACTGGGGTGATAGAGACAGGTGGATCCTTATGGGCTCCCTGGCCAGCTCTGTCCTAATTAGTGATGCCCAGATCCCAGTATGAGAACCTATCTCAAGAAAGAGTGAGAAGTTTCCGAGAAATGATACCCGAAGTTGACCTCTGCTATCCACATGCAAGCTCATACCTGCACCAGCATGCAACACACATCCTCCCCACACACAGACACACAACCTGTAAAGATATATGAGCTTCAAGATGAAGGGATAATGAGTGAGAAGACAGGCAGAATGTAGACGGTGAGGACAGAGTTAGGAAGAGCCCACAGTGAGAAGGTCAATAGCTCCCAGGACTTATTACACTACAGTCTGTGAGTGCAACAAACACAGGTCAGCATGAAGAAAAAGATAAAAAAAAATAAGAGAAGCCATACTGATGCAGATGAAGAAGAGAACAGAGGTAGATGGGATATGACATTGTGCCTTCATGGCTCTCTTACTAGATCTGAGTCTCAGACACATGACAACTTCAGTGACACACATAACTATTAAATAAGTAGTTGCCTAGTCACTCATAGATAGATGGTTTCAAGTTCCAATCGTTGTGAAGTGGTCCACATACAAGTTAATCTGAACCTCAGTTATCTGACTTGGATAGTGAAAAACAAGAGGGGAAACGGTAGAAATCCCCTGGCATTGAGAGGATTAACTGTCTCACTGAGCTCTTGAACACTCACGTCTCCAAAGACTGTCCAAAGGAGTGAGTGAAGGTAGATATTCAAGAACTTTGACATCTATTGGAGACAGAGGGCTTCTGAGGAAGGAGGACTTGATGCCTACCAGCAGTATTTCCTAAGAGTGGCTATGCATTACAATCAGCTTGGGACCTTTAAAACTATCTGGATGTGACCCAAAGAATTCTGGTATTATCGGTCTGGAATGCAGACCATAGCCCAGGTTCTTTCCACTTTACATTCTTGTCCTGCCCCTGCACAAGTCCCTTTTGATGGTTGTTTCAGTTTGTATTTGTTTTTTACCATAGCCTTTCATTCAGTTCCGTGTGACCATGCAATGTCCTTGCCTTTGATTAGAGGTATGGCAGAATTAGCCAAATTCTCATATTGTTGTGCTTCATGTGAATGTAACTACCAAAGCCGAGGAGAGATTATGAAGTTCACTGAAGCCTTTGGAAAGGAGATATTGTACCCTGCTGCATTTGAAACTGAAGGCCAGTCACATCTGAGGTTATAAACACTCCTCTTTGTGCTTTCAGAGAGAACTAAAAGATTGGGAGAAACCTAGACCTGTAGATCTTAAGTCAAACATGCCCAGAGCTGAGTGAACCCTAGCGGTTTAAGCAGGTAGTATACCAATATGTGCCTTTTTTAGTTTTAGATGAGTTTGAGTTGGATTTCTTTTGATTCTGAAAAAAAAAAAAAAGAAAAAGCAAACAAATGCCCCTCTTCCCATTTTCCATACCCAAACTCCTACTCCTGTTACTGTGATTCCTTATAACACCAGGGCTTATATACTTGGGTGAGCATTTTTCTAAAGAGGGATCAGTGCAGTCTGGAATTAATTAACTCATTAAAATCCAAGATGCAGTCTCCCTAGGCAGCTGCCTCCAAAGGGCAGCCAGGGAAGGAGGCCACTCCACAATACAAAGCTCTCACCTGCTTACATTTCATTTCTGAACAAAGGCCTCCACTGAAATCACTGTTTCACATAAGAATGGTAGCTTCAACATGAGTCATCTTCCTGAATGGTTCTGAAACACTTAATTTCCATTTGAGCTTTAGCTATAACTTGTCAGAAAATAGCTTGCCTAATGCTACTCAGCAAATTCTCTCAAGAGTACAGATTCACACCATGAGTTTTTTCTCAGGTTCAATAACTAAATCGCCCACTTCATTTATTACTCTGGCACTATCTGTTCTCTGGGGGCAGCATGAAATACAAGGAGACAGTTTTTCGAGTAGGTGGTGATGTGTGTGTGTTTATTTCCCCAAAGCTGCATTTTGCCATATCAGCCCAGTATAAAGACAGCAGACTAAAGAGCATCTCCATGTTGTCTGATAAAGATAAGAAATAGACACTATTACCAAGCAGGGAACAACAGAACGCACTTTAAACTCACTCCTTACTTACAAGAAAAGGAAAAGCAACCTTGTCCCTTAACTTTGAGATAAATAGTGCTGTTGAGGTCTGTGGAGGTAAATGTGGGTTTTGTTGGAAAGCAGCCACTAGAGGGTCCCTCCATTCAAGCACATGCTTGTGTTTTTGAAGGATTTGCACAGAAAGTAGGGGAAGGAGGGGGAATGAAAGGAGGGAGAGAGGGCTGGGGAGATAGGGCCCATGCAATAAAAATGACAAACTGGAATGTTAGAGTAATGAGGTTGCCTTGGCTTGTTAATCCCAGCCTGTATTCTGCATCAGGAGGTTGGCTGTGTTCTTAAAATGAAATTGTTCTTCTTTGAAGGAAAGGAGAGTGTTTTTCCTATCCCCAAATAAATTCTAGCATATTGATAAATATTCTTAGGCATTAGTTGTCCTATTTCAAACCAGAGAAGAAGGTTGTTTTAGGCAATTGACCACATTGCTTCCACCCTTATCTGGTAGAAATTCTGAGAGATAAAAAGTGCTTTAGACTTGAGTTGTCACTGTTAGATGCAACTCAGAACACACGGGTGAGAACTTGACACATAGGCGCCTGACCTGTAACACCTATGGTACAGTGAATGCAGCAGGTATTTTAGGCATTTCCTGGAGCATCTTTTGAATTTGAAATGTGTAGAATGTTGTTAGTGAAATATAGTCCAAGAGTGAACTATTCTCCATACATGGTATTACTTAAAAACATGCTAATTTCATGCTTAGATTTGCTGACAATGGTAACACATTCTAAGGCTCTTTGCAGCAGTGACTCAGACCTGAATATCCATTAAAGTTTATGACTTTCATTTTCTACTTATAAATATATTTTTTGTTTCTCAGAAACTTTCTAAAGTTTTCTTTCTTTGCGTATTTAAATTTCTTCAATATTTTCAGAAATTCAGAATTCTATATCTTTTAAATTTTAGTATTATCAGATGGTTGCTCTTTACACTGAATTTTCTACTAATCCTTACACATGTGAATTTCATTGAAAATGTGTCAGCTTCATTACAATTCTTTTTTTTAATTTTTTTATTCTTTTACATACTAACCACGGTTCCTCCTCCCATCCCTCTTCCAGCTCCCTCACACCATCTACCCCCCAACCCACCTCCCATCTACTCCAAAAGGGTAAGGCCTCCCATGGGGAGTCAGCAAAGCCAGATACATTGAGTTGAGGCAGGACCAAGTCCCTCTCCCCTATATCAAGGGTGAGCAAGACATCCCACAATAAGGAATTGACTCTAAAAAGCCAGCTCATGGACCATGGATAGATCTTGATCCCACTTCAAGAGACCCCTCAAACAGACCAAGCTACACAACTGTCTCCCAAATGCAGAGGACCTACTTTGGTCCCATGCAGGCTCCACAGATGTCAGTCTAGAGTTCATGAGTTCCCACAAGCTTGGTTCAGTTGTCTCAGTAAATTTCCTTATCATAATCTCGATGTCCCTTGCTTATATAATCCTTCCTCCCTCTATTTCACATGACTTAGCCTTGTGCTTGGCTGTGGATCTCTGCATCTGCTTCCATCAGTTACTGAATGAAGGCTCTATAATGAAAGTAAGGGTATTCACCAGTCTGATTACAGGGGAAGGCCCGTTCAGGTACCCTCTCCACTATTGCTAGTAATCTTAGCTGGGGTCATCCTTATGGAATCCTGGGAATTTCCTTAGCATCAGAGTTCTCTCTAACCCCATAATGACTCCCTCTATCAAGATCTCTCTTTCATTGCTCTCCTACTCCATCCCTCCCCCAGCTCTACCATCCCATTCCCTCATGTTCTCATCCCCCATCCCCACCCTTCTACTGCCTCCTCACCCCCGGTTTACCCAGGAGATATCATCTATTTCCCCTTCCCAGGGCATTCCAAGCATCCCTCTTACGGTCCTCCTGGTTATCTAGATTCTCTGGCTGGAGCTGTTGATTGTAGCCTGGTTATCCTTTGCTTTACATTTAGTATCCACTTATAAGTGAGTTTGTCTTTCTGAGTCTGGGTTATCTCACTCAGGATGATATTTTTTAGTTCCATCCATTTGCTCATGATGTCATTTTTTTTACAGCTCAGTAATGCTCCCTTGTGTAAATATACCACATGTTCTTAATTCATTCTTCTTCCTTTCCAATTTGTATCCCCTTGATCTCCTTTTGTTGTCTTATTGTTCTAGCTAGAACTTTGAGTACTATATCAAATAGATATGGAGAGAGTGGACAGCCTTGTCTTGTTCCTGATTTTAGTGGAATCACTTTGAGTTTCTCTCCATTTAATTTAATGTTGGCTGCCTGCTTGCTGTATATTGCCTTTATTATGTATAGGTATATACCTTGTATTCCTGATCTCTTCAAAACCTTTAATATGAAGGGGTGTTAAGTTTTGCCAAAGGCTCTTTCAACATCTAATGAGATGATCATGTTTTTTTTTCTTTCAGTTTTTTTATATGATGGATGACATTGATAGATTTTCATTTGTTGAACTATCCCTGTATCTCTAGGATGAAGCCTACTTGATCATGATGGATGATTTTTTTGATGTGTTCTTGGATTCAGTTTGCTAGTATTTTATTTAGCATTTTTGCACCAATTTTCATAAGGAAGATTGGTCTATAATTCTCTTCCTTTGTTGCACCTTTGAATAGTTTGGGTATCAGGGTAACTTAGTCTCATAAAAAGAGTTTAGTAATGTTCCTATTGTGTGGAACAATTTGAAGAGTATTGGTATTAGCTCTTGTTTGAAATTATGGAAGAATTCTGGCCTAAAACAATCTGGCCCTGGACTTTTTTAGTTGGGATACTTTCAATGGCTGCTTCTATTTCCTTAGGCATTATAGGTCTATTTAAATTGTTTATCTGGTTTTTATTTGATTTGGGTAGATGGTACCTATCCAGAAAATTGTCCATTTCTTTTAGATTTTCCAGTTTTGTGCAGTACAGGTGTTTGAAATATGACCTGATGATTCTCTGGATTTCTTCAGTGTTTATTGTTATGTCTCCCTTTTCATTTCTGATTTTGTTAATTTGGATGCTATCTGCCTGCCTTTTGGTTAGTTTGCATAGGCAATGCCTATCTTGTTGATTTGCCCAAAGAATCAACTCTTTGTTTCATTGATTCTTTGTATTATTCTCTTTGTTTCTATTTTATTGATTTCAGCCCTCAATTTAATTATTTCCTGGCATGTATTCCTCCTGGGTGAGTTTGCTTCTTTTTGTTCTAGAGCTTTCAGGTGTGCTGTTAAATTGTTGATGTGAGATTTCTCCAACTTCTTTATGTAGGCATTTAGTGCTATAAACTTTCCTCTTAGCACTGCTTTCATAGTGTCTCATAAGTTTCGGTGTATTGCACATTGATTTTCATTGAATTATAGGAAGTCTTTAATTTCTTTTTTTGTCTCTTCCTTGACTCAGTGCTGATTCAGTTGAGCATTATTTAATTTCCATGATTTTATAGACTTTCTATAATTCATGTTGTTGAATTCTAACTTTCAACTATCGTAATCTGATAAGATACAGTGGATTTTTCCATTTTTTTTGTATCTTTGAGATCTGGTTTTTTTTTTTTTTACTGAGTATGTGTTCAGTTCTAGAGAAAGCTCTAGGAGGTGCTAAGAAGAGGTTATATTCTTTTTGGAATGTTCTATAGATGCCTGTTAAGCTCATTTGAGTCATAACAACTGTTAATTCCTTTATTTCTCTGTTAAGTTTCTATCTGGCATATCTGTCAGTTGGTGAGAGTGGGGTTTTGAAGTCTTCTATTATTAGTATGTGGGGTTTGATGTATGATTTAAGATTTAGTAATTTATTTATTTATTTATTTTTACATATGTGGGTGCCCTTGTATTTGGGGCATAATTGTTCAGAATTGAGATGTCATCTTGATAGATTTTTTCCCCTGTGATGAATATGAAATATCCTTTTCTATTTCTTTTGATTTTTAGTTTGAAGTCTAGCTTGTTAGATATTAGGATAGCTACACCAACTTGCTTCTTAAGTCCATTTGATTGGAAAGTCTTTTCTCAACCTTTTACTCCGAGGTAGTGTGTATCTTTGAAGTTGAGGTGTGTTTCTTGTATGCAGCAGAAGGACAGATCCTGTTTTCTTACTCATTCCATTGGCCTGTGTCTTTTTATGGGCTAATTGAGTTCAGTGGTATTAAGGAATATTATTGATTAGTGATTGT
>CABHPQ010102692.1:1672-13072 GCA_902168405.1 Peromyscus aztecus
TAGATAGATAGATAGATAGATAGATAGATAGATAGATAGATAGATAGATAGATAAGGTGAAAAGCAACTGGAAAAGACACGTCATCAGTCTCTGACCTCCATGGCTTACACGGGCACATAAACACACACACACACACACACACACACACACACACACACACACACACACAGACAGAGGAGTGAGGAGAGAGAGAATATCCCTGGGTGCTAGCTGCCATCAGAAGATCACATCTATTTGGAAACAGGATTTTAAAAAGCAGCGGCCGAGGCAGGCTGCAGGAAGCAGAGTTGGTTGTGCTCTGTGTGTTCGAATACTGTACTGATTAAGCACCTGGAATTAATGGGCAGAGGCCATTAACAGACAGAGCCCTGATGTTGGGCCAAGGTCGTAAAACAGAAATTGCTTCAAGTTGCAGACATTTAGAACCTAATTTTAGAAACCTCCGCCAATTCTCTGTGGGCCCCTGTGCTTTTTGTCATTGAGAGGCTGTAATTGAATTTTGTGGACGTTTTGACCAGAGTGTAACTTTGTGAAGCCGATGATGCAGCAGAAAGCAATTCTGAATGTGAATCTCAAAGCGCTTCTTCTGCTTTGTGATCAGCAAACAGAGCGCCCCTCCCAGCTCACCACGCTCCATCTGGGGGAGAGGAGAGAAAAGATGCCCACCTTGTGATTAGGTATAACCTAGAACGCTTCATTTAAAGTCGCAGCAGATGACTTGATAACAGATTTTGTAAAACCTTAACATAAGGAGCCCCCATAAAACGTATTATCTTTTATTACCCACACAGAGAATGACATTTCAGATGGTAATAAATCGAAGCCCAAGGAAAGCTATCGTCTCTCACACTGTGCCTGGAAAATGATAGGCACGCGAGTGTCCCGATTTTACTCAGGGGCAAAGGTGTTTTCCCTGACTAGGGTCCGCTGAGACCTGTCTTGAAGCTGGCTTCCCTGATGCTCCTCTGAGCAGGGGTCGCTCATCACTCTGTTCTGTTCTGTTCATTTTGTTGAAAGCTCACTTCCATCCAAATCTTGACACTTGAGGGAGAGTCCTCCTGCCCTTTATTGTCCATCCCTCCGTCTGACATATCTCAGGCTATACATGAATGACCTAAGTCCGAGCCTTGGGTCAGGACCAGGCAGGGGACATCTGTGGGGGTGGATGACCCCCAGCCCACCTGTCCTGAACCACACAAAGTCTTCCTCTTGTATGGACCCTTCTCTGCTGGAGAGGACCAGCCTGCTCCATCCTAGGATGGAGTCCCCTCACGCATCATGTGCCACATCAGAGTTTACAGGCTGACTTTCTGACTGCCAGAGATTTGAGGACAAAAGCTGGGGCTCCAGCAGCCCAGACAAGCTGGGCTCGACCACTCATCCCAGTATAGCCTCAAGAAGGGCAGATGAGACTGAGAAGCAGGGCGAGGAGGTTTGCTCGATGTGTCCACATTGGGAAGCAGGATGGAGAAAGGGTGGGTAACTCCAGGTCTGACTTTGGGCTGCCCACTGTGCCTTAGGCTCAGGTGAAGGAATGACTGGGGAGGCCAGACAAGGGGTCACATAACTTTCGGGTCACATAACCCTCCCTGTCAGGGTGTGGTCTTGCTGCTCATGGCCCCAGTTCTGGGTCTGTAGGGTGATCCAAAGACATCCTTGTCACTTCTGCTACATGATAGGCCAGTGTGGTTTCTACTAGACAACTTCCGCTCCAGGGTGTGGCCTCTCCATTGTGGACAGCTGTACTCAGTTTGGGGGTGACCTGACGTGCAAGGCCTTTGTTCTTCTGGGGATCTGGGGTGACTTAAAAGGAAAGGCTGGGGACAGTGACCTATCCCTGTGCCTTTGGAGAAAGGAAAGGAGACAGACACCGCATGAAGCCAGGCTGCTGAGCTGCCAAGTGGGGCTTTTGCTTCTTGGTAGACTCAAGTGAGGACCATGCTTTTCATCAAAATCAGCTTCTCTCTCTCTCTCTCTCTCTCTCTCTATCTATCTATCTATCTATCTATCTCTCTCTCTGTGTGTGTGTGTGTGTGTGTGTGTGTGTGTGTGTGTGTGTGTGTGTGTGTATGCAGGTGCCTGCAGAGACCAGAAGAGACTTGGAGCAGGGGTCACAGGCAGTTGTAAGCCTCCTGACTTGGGTGCTGGAAACTGTCCTCTAAAGAATAGTATGCATTCTTAGTCACTGAATCATCTCTCCTCTCAATCCCTTGTCCATGACATTGCCCAGATGATACCTGTGGACCAGTGACCTCTGCAACCTGAAACAATGACCCTGAGGCCAGGTTTGCTATGTTGGCCATTCCCTAAAGAAGAAAATGCCAGACACTGGGCTTGGTGTTAGGGGGGATCCCCTGGGGATTTAGAATAAGGTCAACTTGTTTCCAAGGTCTGTGATCCAATATCCATGTCAAGGCAGCATCTGAGACCTCAGCATTCAGGAGCCAGGCACAGAGGATCTGGTGGAGCAAGGGGAGATGGAGGCAGGTCTTTGACTTCTCTAGGGACTAGAACAGATGTGTGGAGGGAGACTGGCACACTCAGAGAAGATGCTGCAGAGAGCAGACTTGATATTTACCACACTGTGGGTAGGGGAGGGGAATAGCCACCTCCCACAGATTCTTCAGGAAAGGTCTGGCTGACATTACACTTCAAAAGATTGAGGAGAAAATGTTTTCCACAGAATGGAGACAGGGCGGTGGTGGACCTGAGAAGGAGGCAGCTGACAAGGCTGGATCCATGCAGAGCTAGGGGCTGGTGGGCACCCCAGCTCTTCAGGAATCCCTGTGAATTCACCACTCTCCGGGGAGGACACAGCGGTTCCCATTGTCTGCCACTGAAGTCTGCTCACCCCAGAGAGAGTGATTTAAAACACAGATCAAAAGTCAAAGGTCCAAGATGAGTCTCACTGAGCTAAACATGCCACAGAGCATGTTCTGGTGCAAACTCCGGGGAAAGTTTATAGCTTTGATTGTTCTAAAGGCCTCCTATGCCCCATGCCACATAGCTTCCTCCTCCACCGCAGGCCAGCAGGGTGCCATCCTCACGTCTGTGCCCACTTCCCTCCACTTCTTCCTTCCTCTTATAGGGCTCTTGCCATTCAGGCAAATGTGGGCTTTCTCCCTGTGTTGACTCTTTCTCATTACTGTGACCAAATACCTTCCAACAGCAGCCTAAGAAAGGGTTTCTTCCACTCACAGTTTGAAGGGATACAGTCCATCATGGTGAGGAAAATGTGGCAGCCAGAATGTGAGGCAGCCAGTCACACCGTGTCCACAAAGAGCAGACAGGAAGTAGGGCCAGACTAAAATAAAACCTCAAGGTCCACCCCAAGTGACCCAGCTCCCCCAGCTAAGCCCCACCCTTAAAGGTTTCACAACTTTCCCAAACAGCGCCACCAGCTGGAGACAGAGAGCTCAAACACACGAGCCTGTGGGGGACATTTCACTTTCAAACAGTAGTTCCCTGTCTCCTGACCCTTCATATAGTCACTTTGCCATGTAAGAAAGCCAGTCATTATCTCCAGGGATGAGGTAGGCACACCTTCAGGAGGAGAGGGTTAGAGAAAAGCCTAATAACAAGACGCAAAAATCAACCAGGGAGAAGAAATTCTGGTATCCCCCTGCATAGCAGAGTTGCCTTTAGTTTGCAGCAATTTATTACATATTTCAAAATAACCCAAAAATGTGAGTCTGTAGGTCCCAATTTTAAAAAAGTGACAAATGTCTGAGTAGATGGAAAGATAATTACCTTGATGTGACCATTACATGGATTTTAGATGAATCAAATTATCACATTATACCTTACCCAAAACATGTGATGTGCTAATTAAAAATCTGAAATTTTTATTTTAGATAAAAGGAAATATGGGAGGTTTCCTAGCTGAAAGCCCAGCAGCTTCTAGAACCCACAGCACTGTGATTAAAACCTAAACCTACCATGAGTGCCACACAGTGTGGGACAGGGCCGCACAGGGAACTTTCCATGGTGTCATGAAGTCAAACAAGAGGAAATATCCCCCACCACAAGGTGGCCCAGAGTGACTCTGGGAAGAAAAGGGGATCTTGCCGATGGAGTTGACATTGAAGCCACACGTATGAGGACATATAGCAATTTCCTCAAGGGGTGGGGCAGCGGCACAGGGAGGTTAGAGGGCACATCTGAGCAGAGGAGCTGAGGGGTGAGAAAGTTTGGGGCTGGGAGAAGGGCAGGTGGCCCCAGAGTGCTAGAGGGTAATGCTGGCTGAGGAGAAATGAGGGGCAAGGCCTGGATAGCCCGTGTTTGGTGCGTAGCCTTTGGGTCTTGTCCTGGAACACTGCAGAGCCACAAAGGGTTCTGCTGTCTGGTGGAGCTTCGGATGGCTCACTCTGGCTGACTTGGAATGACCTGTGATTTAGAAGGAAGCTCCATAGTTACTCGGGTAAGGGAAGGTGAGGGCTAGCATCCTTGGTAGCTGGAGGGGTGATGGAGAAAGGGCAAAGAGCCAGGAGGAAAATCTACAGCCCTTGGTGAGCAGTTGTGTGAGTCAGGAAGGCAGTTTCTGTGGCTGGTCTACAATGCTACCTAGAGCTGATGGCCTTGTGATGAAGAGCCATTGTTGGTCTTGATGCTGCCCATGAAGGTGGAAGGGAACCATGAAGAGACAGCTAGAAGAGGTTGTGAGCCAGCTAAGGAGGCCGAGGCCATGGCAGTACAATTCAGTGCCTTAGAGGGAATGGAGTTTTGTTTTTTCTAGAAAAGGAAAAGAAAGAGTCACAGGCAAATAACTTTTGGAAACCATGTTTTCCATTTTCCTTTGCTTCACATCATAAATAGGTGAGGACTGGGAAGATGGCTCCATCCATAAAGTGCTTGTCCTGAGGATCCGAGTTGGATCTCAGCACCCATTTTAAAAGCTGGAGTGCTGTGGAGTACACATATAATTTGAGTGCTGGAGAGGCAGACTGGAAGCTCCCTGGCCCGCCAGCATAGCCAAGTCAGCATGCCCCAGGTGCCAGAGAGTGTCTCAAAGAAGAATGTAGACAGCACTTGAGGAACAACACCTGAGGTTGACCTCTGACCTCCACATGCATGCACACACACATGTAAGAGCACCTGCACATATATGTGCCCATGATACCTGCACACGTACATGCCCAGGAACACTAGTATACACTCACACATACAAATAAACCAGTCAATAATTAGGTGAGTTTAAGTTAACACATGCACTAAAATGTACTGCCCTTCACATAGTCATGTGACAGTTGAGCACAGGTCACATGACAGTTGAGCGCAACACCCCATCAAGGTGTGTCCCAAGCCATTGCAGCTCTAAGAGTCCCCTTAGGATACAGGACCCCAACTCCATCCAGTAGTGCTGGTGGGGGCCTCTGTGTCCCTGGGGAAATGACTCTGAGACAGGGCAGGACCAATAGCTTGGAAGCGAAGAGTGAAGCCACTCATGCTCTGAGACAGCGCAGTCAGTGTACCTACTCTCTTCTCTTCCGTGTGAGGAGCCTCTGTTCCCTCGTCTGACTCAGATAGACTCAGGAGATTCTCCAGTGTGCTCAGCTCTACTTCTCACCAGCCACACATTTGTGGGCCCCCCTGTGTCCCTCTGCCTTCTGTGTTCCCCATACCCCCTCACTGCAAATCCTGTGTCGGTCAGGCCCCACCACGTGGTCTCCGAGGGACCCCCACAGCCTGTGTCTGCTCACCTCACGCACCAGGCTCCTGCCACACCAGGCCCCAGCTCAGCTTAGATACTCAGGCTCCATCCTGGCTCTTGGTCCTTCCGTGAGTCCTCTCCACTCACATCTATCCCTCCAGGCCCAGCTCCCTGACGTTGACCAGGTGCCACAGTGCATCTGCTACATCAGTTTCCTTCCTCACTCTGTGACAACAAAGGCAACCTACAGCCCGAAGTGCTTGTTCTGGATCACAGTGCAGGACGTAGTCCACCATGATGGGGAAGCCATGGCAGCGGGAGTGGAGGAGGGGGCGGGCGGCGGGCCAGGGGTCACATCACGTTCACTCTCAGGAAGCAGACAGAGATGAACATGAACGCTGGTGCTCAGCTCACTTTCTCCTTCCGGTCCAGTCCAGGACCCCAGCCCAAGAAATGATTGCCACCCACAGTCAGGGTGGGCCTTCCCACCTCAGTGAACCCAGTCCAGAAACTCCCTCATGGATATGCCCCAAGGTTTATCTCCTGGATAATTCTAGATTCTATCAAGCCAACCAGCCATCACAGCCACGGAGGCCCTCCCAGCCCTGACATTAGCTTTCTGCACCTGCCTCCTGCAAGGCCCTCAGATGCCCATAACCTCGGGGTGGGGGGCTTTTACTCCTGCCTTATCCCAGCCACACCTCTAGCTCCTTAAAGGGGAAGAGAGCATATTTTACACACATACACCATCCTTAGTGTCCAGAACAGACTCCTATTTACTGACAGAATTTAAAGCAGCTTTGAGGTTAATAGTTTCCCACTTCCTCCATAGAAACCAACCCCTATTTCCAATCCTAAACTGGAGACACTGCCCTCCCCATAGTCTTCACAGCCCCAGCTCTCTACATACAGCATCTGGGTTCTGTGCCCTCTACTTGGCAACTCCATGGTCTCATTCCACTGAATGCATCTGAGTTGTTTGTCCCTACAATGGACATGATTCTTGGTACCTATCTCTACTGTCTAGCACAATGTCTGGTGGAAAATATGGGCTCAGTTAGTGCTTGCTTAACTAAATGGACTCTGCAGATCCTTCACCATACTCCATCCCCTCTACACAGATTGTAACTAGTGGTGTTCTGATACCACCCATCAGTCTTCACGTACTGTCTTTCTGTCCCTTGTTCTAGCATAGAGAGAGCACCAAAGGCAGGTCTGAAACACTCATCACATCCCAACAGAGTTACTTGTGTGTAGTAGACACTGGATAAATGTTTCTGTGGAGCCAAACTGAATGGCAAGTGTGGTCCCGCCTGTGGTCTGCAGGAGCCGATTTTCCCAGGTACACTGTGGATGCCGTTGGCGGGTTATTTACGGTAAACTCATCGCTCACCTCAGAAGCAGGCTTTGTACAGAAGTGCTCGATCTGCTTCTGGTGTCCCTCCACCTCAGATCCATCCCTTCGGTGGTTCCACCCCGTATGTTTCTGAGCTGCACTTATTTCCCTTGTTGCTTCCCTGCCCT
Source organism: Peromyscus aztecus (assembly GCA_902168405.1). Taxonomy (NCBI): domain Eukaryota; kingdom Metazoa; phylum Chordata; class Mammalia; order Rodentia; family Cricetidae; genus Peromyscus; species Peromyscus aztecus. Next base: position 8,848 of record CABHPQ010102692.1, read on the forward strand.
GCTGGCGTTGTCAACAGCCACTAAATCTGGGGAAACGAGCTCAGCCTGCTTAGCCACAGGCCCCAGCCGGGAATGAAGAAGCGACAGGTGACAGCCAGATATAAATGTGCATATTAGCACCAGGAAGCCTAAAGACAAACACAAGGCAAGCTCAGACCTTTCCTGCCTGGGATAGGAAGGCCCTCATTCACCCACTGCCATAGGAATAAGTCACATTTTGTAAGGAAACACACGTGGGACCTGCTGGATTTAGAGACAGCCTGATCTCAGACTTATGGGGTCAAAGTGGATGAATCAAAGCCCAGACAGACAGCAACTTGTTCTGCTACAGATAATGCCTCTGCCAGTCCACTGTGATATTTATAGAGCAGGCATCAGGAGCAGCTAGCCCGAAAACACTATGGTTCCCATTCGCAATGCCCAAGCAAGAAGCTCTGCATTGATTGGCCCTTGCCTGTCCAGGCAAAACATGTGCATAAGTAGATAAAGGGAGTGTATTATGGCTGTTAATGGTTCTCACTAGAAGTACCTGAAGTATTAAACAGTTGTGCCTGGAGAGATGGCTCAGCAGTTAAGAGCACTGGCTGCTCTTGCAGAGCACCTCCGTTTGGTTCCCAGCACCCATGTTGGGTGGCTCACAACCACCTCCAATGCCAGTTCCAGGAGGTCTGATGACCTCTTCTCACTTCCGTGGGCTCTTACATAGTGAACATAAACTCATACAGGCTCATACACATGCAGATAAAATAGTAAGTAAATAAATAAATCTTTAAATATTCAACAATTCTTCCTTCAAACTTTCCTTAGCTCTGTTTTTTTGTTTTTTGTTTTTTGTTTTTTTGGTTTTTGTTTGTTTGTTTGTTTGTTTTTTCGAGACAGGGTTTCTCTGTGTAGCTTTGCACCTTTCCTGTAACTCGCTTTGTAGACCAGACTGGCCTCGAACTCACAAAGATCCGCCTGGCTCTGCCTCCCGAGAGCTGGGATTAAAGGCGTGCGCCACCACTGCCCAGCTCCTTAGCTCTGTTTGTCCACGTATTCATTTATTTATTTGTTTGTTTGTTTGTTTATGTGCTTACCTGTTGGTTTGGCTTTGCTGGTGACCCAACCCAAGTCTTCCTGAACGCTAGGCTCTCCACCACTGGGCCCCAGCCTCACCTTTCCCTTGACTTTTAATGCAGAACTTGCACTCAGGAGCCATCGCTGACAGCTCACCCTCACTAACTGTGTCTCCTTCCATCCGTGTTGTCACACTGGGAGGTCCAGATCAGTTACGGTTAAAGAATTTAAACATTCAAACTTCCAACATTACCAATTAGGAGATTGTTTCGCATGTTTAGATGATGCCTCATGGATCCTGGGCTGGCCTCGAACTCACTGTGTAGCCAAGGAGGATGGCCTTGGACTTCTGGTCCTCCGGACTCCACCTCCTAAACCCTGGGATGAGATGCACTGCTGTCACACCATGACTTCCTCCGTGCTACAGGAGCATTCTGCAAACAGCCACCTCCCCTGCCTGTGGAGATGTGCTTTAACTTGTACAGATATGCCACTCTGTGCTGCCATCCATTAGCTTCTAAAAACCACAACTGTAACTGGTTGATTATTGTATAACTACAATGGTCCCCGTTAGAAGGCTCCAAATGAGACATGACCCTTAATCTAGTGGAGTTCAATTGTTACGGTCAAGGTAACCATAAACAAGTGACGAGCACATTCGACGCTCACAGAGCACAGTGAGCACGGAGAGAGAAATAGCACTTGTTACTCATTGCTGCATAACCAATGACCCCAAAACACAATCATTTTTCCCCACTGACATTTCTGACTTTGCAGTCCCTGTGTCCAGGAATCTGGGTGCTGTTCAGCTATGCCCTGTGTTTACTGGGCTCTTGCTGAGCTGTGCCCAGTGGGTTGGTCCAGGATCTACTGTCCCATCAGAAGGTTTGACCCAGGAAGGGTCCACATCCAGGCTCACTCAGTGGCTGTTGGCCTCAGCTTTACACCACCTTTTCAGAAAATGTTGCCTGAGTCCACTGAGTAGCAATAGCCATCTGTCATGGTTTAAAGGCAAGCTGTCTGAATACTTGGTCCCTGGATGGTGGTGCTGTTTCAGGCTGTCTGGAACCATTAGGAGGTAGAGCCTAGCTACAGGAAGTGGGGTTCAGTCCTTGAAGGTGATACCTGCTTCTGGTTTTAGCCAGACCTCTCTGCATCCTGATCTACCAAGATGTGGTGCATTACTATAAGCTCTTGTTGCCATGGATACGGCACCTAGCCTGTGTTCTCTGACCCCACCCTAGCCTATGCTCTCTGACCCCATCCTAGCCTGTGCTCTCTGACCCATGCACCAGAATAAACCCTTGTTCCCTTACATTGCTTCCGTCTGATACTCGGTCACAGCAATGAGAAAAGTCACTGACTCATTCTCTACTAATCACTGACACATGCAGGCTGTGTACTTAGCACTTACGCCTCTTGTAATCCTCACCCAGCCAAGAAGTAGTACTACTGTCCCATTGACAGAGGAAGAAGGAGAGGTGATAGGACTTCCATGGCTTGGCTGGGTTGGCTCAACTGTAACTGGGAAACACAGTGTGGAGAGGCTACAGAGAAGGTTAGGAAGGATGTACACAAAGGCCATATGGAGACCTGCTACCTCACAGCCCAGTGGATCCAAGGTAATGATAACTGATTGAGTGCAGTCTCCTCCCTAAGTGCCAGCCAGCTCTATTCAGCACTTAGGTCTCTGCCTTCACGAAGGCTACAGCGCACTGAATAATGAACAGCCTCCAATGATCAGGAATTAGTTAGCCTGGAGGGAGTAGAGACAGTGTTCAAAGGTAAGAGAAGGCGCTGCAGCCAGCAAAGAAGTGAGGCCTGCACAAGGAGATCAGGTGGGGACGAGGCAGGAGAAGGATGGGGCTGTGGCGGCCGGGGAATGGCGAAACCTTCCTCCGTGTAACATTGATTCCTTGATTTCCCCCCACAGCTACCATTACGCTTGTTATTAGTGATAAATGTTCCGTTAAACACAGGCTTATGTGGAAGTCATCGTCGCCATGTAAAACATCAAGGGCCCTGTGATTGATTAGTTGCCGTATTTAATGACACTGCTTGGCTCTTTTTTCAAGATGAAACGTTTGGTTTTCAAATCAGTGTGATCAGTGAACCCAGCCCGTGTCTGTGGAGACGCACCAGAGGCTTTTTGCTGCAGATAGACCGCCTTCCTCAGTTGCTGGGTTATCTAGCATCGGCAACTGGGGGACTCCCAGGAGAGACCCCAAACGCAATGGACATGCGTGACTGCGGAACTCAAGCCAGGCGAGCAGCTTGACTCTCTTAGCTGCGTCTTGCAGATCAGATCACTTCAAATAAAATCCGAACAGCCAATTTCATTTTCCCAGACTGGCACTATGCATTTCTCAGGCAAAATGAAATCCCAGCTCCCCAAAGTAGGAGCCAACCCTGAGAACCAACAGCTTTGGTTTGAAAATGGAAGCTGGGACAGTGAGCCCTCTGAGTTACAAATTAGTCAGGAAACAGTGATACATCTTCATTATCAAGAACAGTAGTAAATAGCTCACCTTGTGTGCTGAGTCCTGGCTAGGTGCTGGGACCACAGGTATGGTCCTTGCCTGGGGGAAATTGGTCATCTACTTGGGGAAATAGTCAACAGGTATTAGAATAAAACCACCAGACAGGCTGTGGAGATGGCTCAGTCAGCAAACTGTTTTCCCCAAGAGTATGAGGACCTGAGTTTGATGCCCAGCATCCACAGAAAAGCTGGGTTTGATTGTATGTGCCTGTAATCCCAGATTTGAGGAGGGAGACATGGGAGGGTCTCTGGAGCATTCAGGACAGCCAGTCTAGCTGAAGCAGTAAGCTCCAGGTTCAGTGAGAGACACCTTGTCTCAAAAAGTGAGGTAAAGAGCAATTGAGGAAGAACCCCCACGTAGATTAATTTCTGACTTCCACAGGCAAGCATACACCTGCAAGCACATCTGCACACACATGCACATACATGTGAGCTTGCAGATACACACATAAATCAACAAATGGGAAACTGTTCTCATGTTGGTGGAAACAGGTTATAAATGGCCTTTGATCCTAAATGATGGCTTAGGCCCTGCTCGTACTCTGAAACACAGCCAGTCACAGGCCTGGGATCTTTGCTTTTAAAGGGCATAGAGGGTTGCTATAGAGGGTTAGGCAGAAGATTCCAGAG